>JANUWF010001915.1:1800000-2030443 GCA_026120185.1 Voacanga thouarsii | reverse complement strand
TAAGGCATTTACTTAGATTGGCATTTTCAATTAATGATCCGACCGTTAGATATGTTTAAATTGCTAATAAAAGTGCTGTGGCAAAATTTGAAGATAATCGGATATATTTTGGCATGCAATGCAGCAAATGTCTCCAAAAAGACCGAAAACCTAAGGAATTTACAAAGATAGGAACTTTGAATTAATGATCCGACCGTTAGATATATTCAAATTGCTAAAAAAAGTGTTACGGCCATGTTTGAATATAATCGGATATATTTTGGCATTCAATCCACCAAATGTCTACAAAAATATCGAAAACCTAAGACATTTACAAAGATAGGCACTTTCAATTAATGATCCGACCGTTAGATTTGTTTAAATTGCTCATAAAAGTGTTATGACCAAATTTGAAGATAATCGGATATATTTTGGCATGCAATCCAACAAATATCAACAAAAATAACGAAAACCTAAGGCATTTACAAAGATAGGCACTTTCAATTAATGATCCGACCGTCAGATTTGTTTAAATTTCTAAGAAAAGTGTTATGAAAAAATTTGATGATGATCAAATATATTTTGGCATGCAATCCAACAAATATCAACAAAAAGACCGAAAACCTAAGACATTTACTAATATTGGAGCTTTCAATTAATGATTCGACCATTAGATTTGTTTAAATTCCTAAGAAAAGATTTATGACCAAGTTTTAATATAATCGGTTATATTTTGGCATGCATTCCAACAAATCTCTACAACAAGACCGAAAACCTAAGGCATTTAAAAAAATAGGCACTTTCAATTAATGATCCGACCGTTAGATTTGTTTAAATTTCTATGAAAAGTGTTATGACCAAATTTGAAGATAATCGGATATACTTTGGCATGCAATCCAACAAATATCAACGAAAATACCGAAAATCTAAGACATTTACAAGGATAGGAACTTTCAATTAATGATCCGACCGTTAGATTTGTTTAAATTGCTAATAAAAGTGTTATGACCTAATCTGAAGATAATCAGATATATTTTGGCATACAATCCAACAATTGTCTACAAAAACACCGAAATCCTAAGACATTTACAAATATAGGAGATTTCATTTAATGATTCGATCATTAGATTTATTTAAATTGCTAGGAAAAGTTTTATGACCAAGTTTTAATATAATCGTTTATATTTTGGCTTGCAATCTAACAAATCTCTACGAAATGACCCCAAAACCAAAGGCATTTACAAAGATAGGCACTTTCAATTATTCATCCGACCGTCATATTTGTTTAAATTTCAAAGAAAAGTGTTATGACCAAATTTGAAGAGAATTGGATATACTTTGGCATGCAAATAAAAAATATCAACAAAAAGTCCGAAAACCTAAGGCATTTACAAAGATAGGCACTTTCAATTACCGATCCGAACCGTTAGATTTGTTTAAATTTATAGGAAAAGTGTCACGACCAAATTTCAAGATAATCGGATATATTTTGGCATGCTATCCCACAAATATCAACAAAAATACAGTAAAACCCGAGACATTAACAAAGATAGAAACTATCCATTAATGATCCGACCATTAGATTTGTCTAAATTGCTAATAAAATTTCTATGACCAAATTTTAAGATAATCGGATATATTTTGGCATGCAATCCGACAAATATCAACAAAAATACCGAAAACCTAAGGTACTTAAAAAGATAGGCACTTTCAAATATTGATCCGACCGTTAGATTTGTTTAAATTGCTATTAAAAGTGTTACGACCAAGTTTGAATATAATCGGTTATATTTTGGCGTGCAATCCAACAAATCTCTACAAAAAGGCCGAAAACCTAAGTCATTTACAAAGATAGGCACTTTAAATTAGTGATCCGACCGTTTGATTTGTTTAAATTGCTACGGAAAGTGCTATGACCAAATTTGTACAAAATCGGATATATCTTGGCATACAATCCAACAATTGTCTTCAAAAAGACCGAAAATATAAGAGATTTTCAAATATAGGAGTTTAAAATTAATGATTCGACCATTAGATTTGTTTAAATTACTAAGAAAAGTTTTATGACCAAGTTTTAATATAATCGGTTATATTTTGGCATGCAATCCAACAAATTTCTACAAAAAGACCGAAAATCCAATGTATTTACAAATATAGGAACCTTGAATTAATGATCCGACTCGTTAGATTTGTATAAATTTCTTAGAAAAAGTGGTAAGACCAAATTTGAAGATAATCGGATATATTTTGGCAAGCAATCCAACAAATATCAACAAAAATACAGAAACCTAAGGCATTTACAAAGATAGGCACTTTTAATTAATGATCCGACCGTTAGATTTGTTTAAATTGCTAATAAAAGTGCTGTGGCAAAATTTGAAGATAATCGGATATATTTTGGCATGCAATGCAACAAATGTCTACAAAAAGACCGAAAACCGAAGGCATTTAAAAAGATAGGAGCTTTGAATTAATGATCCGACCGTTAGATATGTTTAAATTGATCATAAAAGTGTTAGGACAAAGTTTGAAAATAATCGGATATATTTTGGCATTCAATCCACCAAATGTATACAGTAAATACCGAAAACCTAAGGCGTTTACGAAGATAGGCACATCCAATAAATGATCCGACCGTTAGATTTGTTTAAATTGCTAAAAAAAAGTGTTATGACCAAATTTGAAGATAATCAGTATATTGTGGCACGCAATCCAAAAAATATAAACAAAAATACCGAAGACCTAATGCATTTACAAAGATAGGCACTTTTAGTTAATGATCCGACCGTTAGATTTGTTAAATTTCTAAGAAAAGTGTTATGAAAAAATTTGGCAATGATCAAATATATTTTGGCATGCAATCCAACAAATATCCACAAAAAGACCGAAAACCTAAGACATTTACAAATATTGAAGCTTTCAAAAGATGATTTGACCATTAGATTTGTTTAAATTCCTAAAAAAAGATTTACGACCAAGTTTTAATATAATCGGTAATATTTTGGCATGCAATCGAACAAATATCACCAAAAATACCGAAAACCTAACGAATTTATAAAGATAGGCACTTTCAATTAATGATCCGACCATTAGATTTGTTTAAATTCCTAGGAAAAGTGTTATGACCAAATTTGAAGATAATCGGATATACTTTGGCATGAAATCCAACAAATATCAACAAAAATACCGAAAACCTAAGACATTTACAAAGATATGAACTTTCAATTAATGATCTGACCGTTAGATTTGTTTAAATTGCAAATAAAACTGTTATGACCAAATTTGAAGATAATCAGATATATTTTGGCATGCAATGCAACAAATGTCTACAAAAAGACCGAAAACCTAAGGCATTTACAAAGATAGGATCTTTGAATTAATGATCCGGCCGTTAGATATGTTTAAATTGCTAATAAATGTGTTACGACCAAATTTGAAAATAATCGGATATATTTTGGCACGTAATCCACCAAATGTCTACAAAATACCGAAAATCTAAGGCATTTAAAAAGATAGGCACTTTCAAATATTGATCCGACCGTTAGATTTGTTTACATTGCTATTAAAAGTGTTACGACCAAGTTTGAATATAATCGGTTATATTTTGGCGTGCAATCCAACAAATCTCTACAAAAAGGCCGAAAACCTATGGCATTTACAAAAATAGTCACTTTCAATTAATGATCCGACCGTTAGATTTGTTTAAATTTCTTTGAAAAGTGTTAAGACCAAATTTTGAAGATAATCGGATATATTTTGGCATGCAATCCAACAAATATCAACAAAAATACCGAAAACCTGGTCATTTACAAAAATTGTCACTTTCAATTAATGATCGACCGTTAGATTTGTTTAAATTTCCAAGAAAAGTGTTATGACCAAATTTGAAGATAATCGGATATACTTTGGCATGCAATCCAATAATTATCAACAAAAATACCGAAACCTGGGGCATTAACAAAGATAGAAACTATCAATTAACGATCCGACCATTAGATTTGTTTAAATTGCTCATAAACGTTCCATGACAAAATTTGAAGATAATCGGATATATTTTGGCATGCAATCCAACAAATATCAACAAAATTACCATACCTAAGGCATTTACTTAGATTGGCATTTTCAATTAATGATCCGACCGTTAGATATGTTTAAATTGCTAATAAAAGTGCTGTGGCAAAATTTGAAGATAATCGGATATATTTTGGCATGCAATGCAGCAAATGTCTCCAAAAAGACCGAAAACCTAAGGAATTTACAAAGATAGGAACTTTGAATTAATGATCCGACCGTTAGATATATTCAAATTGCTAAAAAAAGTGTTACGGCCATGTTTGAATATAATCGGATATATTTTGGCATTCAATCCACCAAATGTCTACAAAAATATCGAAAACCTAAGACATTTACAAAGATAGGCACTTTCAATTAATGATCCGACCGTTACATTTGTTTAAATTGCTCATAAAAGTGTTATGACCAAATTTGAAGATAATCGGATATATTTTGGCATGCAATCCAACAAATATCAACAAAAATAACGAAAACCTAAGGCATTTACAAAGATAGGCACTTTCAATTAATGATCCGACCGTCGATTTGTTTAAATTTCTAAGAAAAGTGTTATGAAAAAATTTGATGATGATCAAATATATTTTGGCATGCAATCCAACAAATATCAACAAAAAGACCGAAAACCTAAGACATTTACTAATATTGGAGCTTTCAATTAATGATTCGACCATTAGATTTGTTTAAATTCCTAAGAAAAGATTTATGACCAAGTTTTAATATAATCGGTTATATTTTGGCATGCATTCCAACAAATCTCTACAACAAGACCGAAAACCTAAGGCATTTAAAAAAATAGGCACTTTCAATTAATGATCCGACCGTTAGATTTGTTTAAATTTCTATGAAAAGTGTTATGACCAAATTTGAAGATAATCGGATATACTTTGGCATGCAATCCAGCAAATATCAACGAAAATACCGAAAATCTAAGACATTTACAAGGATAGGAACTTTCAATTAATGATCTCGACCGTTAGATTTGTTTAAATTGCTAATAAAAGTGTTATGACCTAATCTGAAGATAATCGATATATTTTGGCATACAATCCAACAATTGTCTACAAAAACACCGAAATCCTAAGACATTTACAAATATAGGAGATTTCATTTAATGATTCGATCATTAGATTTATTTAAATTGCTAGGAAAAGTTTTATGACCAAGTTTTAATATAATCGTTTATATTTTGGCTTGCAATCTAACAAATCTCTACGAAATGACCCCAAAACCAAAGGCATTTACAAAGATAGGCACTTTCAATTATTCATCCGACCGTCGTATTTGTTTAAATTTCAAAGAAAAGTGTTATGACCAAATTTGAAGAGAATTGGATATACTTTGGCATGCAAATAAAAAATATCAACAAAAAGTCCGAAAACCGAAGGCATTTACAAAGATAGGCACTTTCAATTACTGATCCGACCGTTAGATTTGTTTAAATTTATAGGAAAAGTGTCACGACCAAATTTCAAGATAATCGGATATATTTTGGCATGCTATCCCACAAATATCAACAAAAATACAGTAAAACCCGAGACATTAACAAAGATAGAAACTATCCATTAATGATCCGACCATTAGATTTGTCTAAATTGCTAATAAAATTTCTATGACCAAATTTTAAGATAATCGGATATATTTTGGCATGCAATCCGACAAATATCAACAAAAATACCGAAAACCTAAGGTACTTAAAAAGATAGGCACTTTCAAATATTGATCCGACCGTTAGATTTGTTTAAATTGCTATTAAAAGTGTTACGACCAAGTTTGAATATAATCGGTTATATTTTGGCGTGCAATCCAACAAATCTCTACAAAAAGGCCGAAAACCTATGGCATTTACAAAAATAGTCACTTTCAATTAATGATCCGACCGTTAGATTTGTTTAAATTTCTTTGAAAAGTGTTAAGACCAAATTTTGAAGATAATCGGATATATTTTGGCATGCAATCCAACAAATATCAACAAAAATAACGAAAACCTAAGGCATTTACAAAGATAGGCACTTTCAATTAATGATCCGACCGTCGATTTGTTTAAATTTCTAAGAAAAGTGTTATGAAAAAATTTGATGATGATCAAATATATTTTGGCATGCAATCCAACAAATATCAACAAAAAGACCGAAAACCTAAGACATTTACTAATATTGGAGCTTTCAATTAATGATTCGACCATTAGATTTGTTTAAATTCCTAAGAAAAGATTTATGACCAAGTTTTAATATAATCGGTTATATTTTGGCATGCATTCCAACAAATCTCTACAACAAGACCGAAAACCTAAGGCATTTAAAAAATAGGCACTTTCAATTAATGATCCGACCGTTAGATTTGTTTAAATTTCTATGAAAAGTGTTATGACCAAATTTGAAGATAATCGGATATACTTTGGCATGCAATCCAGCAAATATCAACGAAAATACCGAAAATCTAAGACATTTACAAGGATAGGAACTTTCAATTAATGATCTCGACCGTTAGATTTGTTTAAATTGCTAATAAAAGTGTTATGACCTAATCTGAAGATAATCGATATATTTTGGCATACAATCCAACAATTGTCTACAAAAACACCGAAATCCTAAGACATTTACAAATATAGGAGATTTCATTTAATGATTCGATCATTAGATTTATTTAAATTGCTAGGAAAAGTTTTATGACCAAGTTTTAATATAATCGTTTATATTTTGGCTTGCAATCTAACAAATCTCTACGAAATGACCCCAAAACCAAAGGCATTTACAAAGATAGGCACTTTCAATTATTCATCCGACCGTCATATTTGTTTAAATTTCAAAGAAAAGTGTTATGACCAAATTTGAAGAGAATTGGATATACTTTGGCATGCAAATAAAAAATATCAACAAAAAGTCCGAAAACCGAAGGCATTTACAAAGATAGGCACTTTCAATTACTGATCCGACCGTTAGATTTGTTTAAATTTATAGGAAAAGTGTCACGACCAAATTTCAAGATAATCGGATATATTTTGGCATGCTATCCCACAAATATCAACAAAAATACAGTAAAACCCGAGACATTAACAAAGATAGAAACTATCCATTAATGATCCGACCATTAGATTTGTCTAAATTGCTAATAAAATTTCTATGACCAAATTTTAAGATAATCGGATATATTTTGGCATGCAATCCGACAAATATCAACAAAAATACCGAAAACCTAAGGTACTTAAAAAGATAGGCACTTTCAAATATTGATCCGACCGTTAGATTTGTTTACATTGCTATTAAAAGTGTTACGACCAAGTTTGAATATAATCGGTTATATTTTGGCGTGCAATCCAACAAATCTCTACAAAAAGGCCGAAAACCTAAGTCATTTACAAAGATAGGCACTTTAAATTAGTGATCCGACCGTTTGATTTGTTTAAATTGCTACGGAAAGTGCTATGACCAAATTTGTACAAAATCGGATATATCTTGGCATACAATCCAACAATTGTCTTCAAAAAGACCGAAAATATAAGACATTTTCAAATATAGGAGTTTAAAAATAATGATTCGACCATTAGATTTGTTTAAATTACTAAGAAAAGTTTTATGAGTAAGTTTTAATATAATCGGTTATATTTTGGCATGCAATCCAACAAATTTCTACAAAAAGACCGAAAATCCAATGCATTTACAAATATAGGAACCTTGAATTAATGATCCGACTGTTAGATTTGTATAAATTTCTTAGAAAAAGTGGTAAGACCAAATTTGAAGATAATCGGATATATTTTGGCAAGCAATCCAACAAATATCAACAAAAATACAGAAACCTAAGGCATTTAAAAAGATAGGCACTTTTAATTAATGATCCGACCGTTAGATTTGTTTAAATTGCTAATAAAAGTGCTGTGGCAAAATTTGAAGATAATCGGATATATTTTGGCATGCAATGCAACAAATGTCTACAAAAAGACCGAAAACCGAAGGCATTTAAAAAGATAGGAGCTTTGAATTAATGATCCGACCGTTAGATATGTTTAAATTGATCATAAAAGTGTTAGGACAAAGTTTGAAAATAATCGGATATATTTTGGCATTCAATCCACCAAATGTATACATAAATACCGAAAACCTAAGGCGTTTACGAAGATAGGCACATCCAATAAATGATCCGACCGTTAGATTTGTTTAAATTGCTAAAAAAAAGTGTTATGACCAAATTTGAAGATAATCAGTATATTGTGGCACGCAATCCAAAAAATATAAACAAAAATACCGAAGACCTAATGCATTTACAAAGATAGGCACTTTTAGTTAATGATCCGACCGTTAGATTTGTTAAATTTCTAAGAAAAGTGTTATGAAAAAATTTGGCAATGATCAAATATATTTTGGCATGCAATCCAACAAATATCCACAAAAAGACCGAAACCTAAGACATTTACAAATATTGGAGCTTTCAAAAGATGATTTGACCATTAGATTTGTTTAAATTCCTAAAAAAAGATTTACGACCAAGTTTTAATATAATCGGTAATATTTTGGCATGCAATCGAACAAATATCAACAAAAATACCGAAAACCTAACGAATTTATAAAGATAGGCACTTTCAATTAATGATCCGACCATTAGATTTGTTTAAATTCCTAGGAAAAGTGTTATGACCAAATTTGAAGATAATCGGATATACTTTGGCATGAAATCCAACAAATATCAACAAAAATACCGAAAACCTAAGACATTTACAAAGATATGAACTTTCAATTAATGATCTGACCGTTAGATTTGTTTAAATTGCAAATAAAACTGTTATGACCAGATTTGAAGATAATCAGATATATTTTGGCATGCAATGCAACAAATGTCTACAAAAAGACCGAAAACCTAAGGCATTTACAAAGATAGGATCTTTGAATTAATGATCCGGCCGTTAGATATGTTTAAATTGCTAATAAATGTGTTACGACCAAATTTGAAAATAATCGGATATATTTTGGCACGTAATCCACCAAATGTCTACAAAATACCGAAAATCTAAGGCATTTAAAAAGATAGGCACTTTCAAATATTGATCCGACCGTTAGATTTGTTTACATTGCTATTAAAAGTGTTACGACCAAGTTTGAATATAATCGGTTATATTTTGGCGTGCAATCCAACAAATCTCTACAAAAAGGCCGAAAACCTATGGCATTTACAAAAATAGTCACTTTCAATTAATGATCCGACCGTTAGATTTGTTTAAATTTCTTTGAAAAGTGTTAAGACCAAATTTTGAAGATAATCGGATATATTTTGGCATGCAATCCAACAAATATCAACAAAAATAACGAAAACCTAAGGCATTTACAAAGATAGGCACTTTCAATTAATGATCCGACCGTCGATTTGTTTAAATTTCTAAGAAAAGTGTTATGAAAAAATTTGATGATGATCAAATATATTTTGGCATGCAATCCAACAAATATCAACAAAAAGACCGAAAACCTAAGACATTTACTAATATTGGAGCTTTCAATTAATGATTCGACCATTAGATTTGTTTAAATTCCTAAGAAAAGATTTATGACCAAGTTTTAATATAATCGGTTATATTTTGGCATGCATTCCAACAAATCTCTACAACAAGACCGAAAACCTAAGGCATTTAAAAAAATAGGCACTTTCAATTAATGATCCGACCGTTAGATTTGTTTAAATTTCTATGAAAAGTGTTATGACCAAATTTGAAGATAATCGGATATACTTTGGCATGCAATCCAGCAAATAATTAGACTTTAATTAAATGCATTTTTACGCCACTATTTTACTCAAACCAATAGCCCCCACTACTGATTCGGGAAAGCCCGTTGGAAGCTTTTCTAGTGGACCGGTATCTAAATTCCTTAAGAATAACCTTGGGTTTGCACAACAAGCTACCCTTGAGTTCATTGGTAAGTATCCAATACCGAATACATCGTATGTAACTACCGAATCGTTGGGTGATTAACAGCTTTTAATCTTAAAGCCTTTTGGGCTACCCCAACTTTTCCTCTAAATTTCTTTATGCTTGAGTTTGTCCAACCGAGATAAAGAATTTAGTTAAACCCGACCCATTAATCAAGAATTTAATTCCATAGCTTGAGCATGCCCGTTGTCAAGTAGGCTTGGGTTTGCCCAACAACCCGGTCTCGACAAAAGACTCTTGTTCTTACTATATTAATGGAAGGAATTAAGTTTAATATTAATTGAGGGATTTCTTTCTTTTAGTGATTTCAGCAAATGACATGTATAAAAACGAATAAATCACAAAATTGACAATCATGGTAATATAGCGATTACATGGTATGGTTATGGACATTACCCTAAATTAATTTCTTTGAGCCATAAAAGAAATTAATATAGTTTACCCTATGTGTTCATGCATGATTTAAGTAGAAGGTCTTACCTTCTCGACTTGTCTTGGTTGCCATCTCCAAAATAAGATAATTCTACTCCTATCTAACCTATGTAATCTAATTACATAATTTTCTAAAGAAAGAAAACCTTGAGTTACATTCGAGGGCAGTTAGATGAGAAGTAAATTACATACGAATTTGAGAGAATGCAGGACAGGCAGGCCCTATTTCATACGAAACCAAAATTGTAAAATGCATGAACAAATATAATTGGTTCTAGTCCATAACCATCCACCATGCCATTAATTATGTTTTAACAAAATAAACATATAACTTTTATTATTCCAAAATCACTATTTTGGAAAAATAAAACAGATTTTAAAACTAATTGTCTATCTCAAAATAAATTTTGAGAAAAGCTATTTGGGTCCCGTCACGCAATGATAATGGTAGTCCTGCCGCGTTCTGCAAGAACATAGATAGAAATGATGTAAGTATAGAGAGAGTTCCCACGGATGAGAACATAGCTGACTCGCTTACAAAAGTACTACCCCAAAAGAAACATGATAGTTATGTTGAGTCATTCGGTATTAGATGCATGAATGATTGGCTCTAGTGCAAGTGGGAGTTTGTTAGTGTTATGCCCTAGAGGCAATCACTTGTACATTGTATATAACACGTTTTATTTTATAAAATGCATCATTTATCTTACAGTTTCTTTTGATTACTTTTGAATAGTATAACTGTTAGATAAAGTCCCTCATACAACACTGTGTTAAGAAAATCATTATAGAGATCATGATATGAAATTTCTACTACACTGTATATTGTTAGTACTTAAATAGTCCATAGTCATAATATTAATGAGATAGGATATCATTAATGCGTTAAGACTAGCATGTGTTAAGACTCCCTGATTTGATCAGGCGGTGGTTCTCATATCCGTGAGTATTTGAGATAGTCAAAGTTAACACGTGGATGCTTGTTAGTGGAACAAGTTCATTGGATGACCTAGCTATGAGATAATCACATGGATAAATATTTAGTGCCAGTGATATAATCTCAATATAGCAAATATGCAAGTATCCATAGACTTGAGATCTTCAAGGTACTTTGTTTGTTGAGCCTTGTGTTTTGATTCTAATTTCCGGAGCTCAATCGAGGGCCGCTTATGAGATGGATATTGGGTACATTGTGAGGTAAACGAAAGTAGTTAAGAGGGTCAATAAAGGATTCACCACTCCTAATAGTAGGGGCGAATATCTCACGGCCACTTGTAGGAATTACTACTCGAGAAGTTCTTGGCCAAGGCGTATGTGTATTGGAAACAGTTCCAATTGATGCACATCTAGAGTAGTGGGTTCCTGATACAAGTATAGTAATGTTCAAGCCAGAATTAATATATATTCTGGAAGGAGTTGACACTAATTCCATACTCTAGACCGAATGAGATATTGTATAGTGAAAGGAGTTAATTAAACTGTAGTTTGTTATTGAAGGGTTCATGTCAAGCTACTTGACTTCCTGGACTCTTGGGTGGTCATGATGTGTTGCTAGATACCGCTCATGATCTGAGAATATGAGTTTATTAATTGATGAATTAATAAACTAATCCTGATTAGAATTGATAGGATTAATTCAAATTAATTAAGAATTATTAATCTCAAAGACGTTGGGATTAATTCATGTTCGCTACCAATTGACTGGAAAACCTAATAGGTCACACACAAAAGACGAATATATACTCAAGATATTATTTGATAACATAGTGGGGTTTTTTGCGAGAAAGAGAAGTTGATGTGGCCAAATAATAATTATTTATAATTTATGGGCCAATTTGTAAGCCTGAGAATTTGATGGATTCCAATTGCAATTGGAGAACTGTTTGGTATTCTCAAATGTGGTTTTTTGTTGAGCTTTTCGGGTGACTTCATGGGACACACGAAACTAGTCAAAAACATAAAACCAAGGGGCACACAAGAGACATCAATTATCTTCTCTTCTCTCTCTCTCTGGTAGGTATGTGAGTCTCTCCAAGAGAACACCAAGGGTTTTCTTCTTCTTTTTGATTCTCTGGTTTTGGTTGAACAAGAAGAATAAGGAAGATAAACCCCAGCCACCATTGTTGTTTTCTGCTAGCACAGAAAATCTTGGTGCTTTAGTGTATCCTCTGTGTGGATTTCAGTTAGAGATAATTACACACTGTGATTATAGCGGTTGGATATTCAACTCTCGTGGTGATTCTTCAAGAGGATTGCTGGATCGCGCCACAATTATCATACTTAAAGAAGGAAAGTTTTGTTTTCCACACAAACAAAGAAAGGTAAAAGTTGTTATCTTTATTTCTTTGTTTTCTATATATATGCCATTTTTCCACACATATGCGGATCCTGGGATGGTATCTCGTTCTTATTCTTCCGTTGTGCCACATATGATACACGAGAGATACTGATGTGTTATTTATTTGGGTATAAAAATCACATAAAAACTAAGCACATTCCCAATCAAGTTTACATTAAAACGTTAAACCCAAATTACACATATGAGCAAGCGTGCTCATCATTAACATAGCATAGGGTTCAAATGAGTGTCGATCCTCAAGGAAGAAGTATACATTAATCACTTTTCTTTGATTATTTAACCAAGTTAATAAAGTTAAAACAAAGTAAAAAGGTAAATAAAAGAAAATAAAAGAATATATACATGTCAAGGATGTAGAATTATGTAACTTAAACCATTATTTTGACAAATGTGATCCTAAAGTACTTAATCATTATCATAACTAATTATTCCTTTGGTATCATGAAGGATAATATAGATTCACTTCTTTGTCCAATCCATGAATCCCTATCTTCTAGGTAACTTAGCCCCTTTGTCCAAGCAAGTTAAAAGCTAACAAATGCGAAACTAATGAATTGAAACCACCATCAACGCCTTTGTCCAAGCAAGTTAATGGAAAGACCTAACCAATTAATCTCGTAATAAGTACAAGTAATCAAATACTAAGAATAACAATCAATTAATTAAAAGATCAAATAACTCTAAAAATCATAACTATCTAAAATAATGTCAAATTACAATAAAATAATTAACATATCATTGTCAAGAAAAAGAAAACAAAGTAAAAGAAAGCACTCATAGACAAGCCTCTTTCTTCTTCCTCTAAAGACCTTCTTGTACAACCCTCCTTGAATTGAAGAATTTCTCCTTTGATTTGAGTGATTTTCTATAATAATCAATGAATTCTCCCTTTTTCCTGTGTGTTTTTCCTCTATTTATAGGCTTGGAAAGTGCCTAAACTCGTAGGTACAATGTTCTTGGCTGAATAGAAGTTGGAAGATACGAAAACTCCACAGATTACCAAAAATCACGTAGAAAAAATCAAGCACCGCCTTGACTTCAGGGCATAGCCGGCGCCGCCTATACTCTTGGAGCCGGTGCCGGTTGTGTGTCTGTTTTTCCAATTATTCGCCGATGTTTTTCCTTGAATTTCACACATTGTACTCCAGAATGCAGCCGGCGCTGCCTTGCCTATTGGAGCCAGTCCAGTTCCACTCTGTTCATCCTGTTTCACTAATTTTTCCGTCACCTCGACATTCGTCCAGCTAGGGCATGCCCGGGGCCGGTTCCTCTGCCCCAGCCAGCGCTGCCTCTAATCTATTTCGTAACGTTTTTGCATCGTTTTACTCTAATAATTTGAAATAATGAACAAAATATCTTTCCAATGGTCAAGTCTCAAATATGAAGGAATATGACTAGTTATTGAACAAAATGTATCACAAAAGAGCCTCGAATAACTAGAAAAAATATGACTAATTTAGCCCCTATCAGATACCCAACAGTGGTATCAGAGCGATGCTATGTGTGGTTTACAGCATATTATTTCCTTGCATCAAAGCTGTTTCATGCATGTGTTCACTGTGAAAATTGTTTTCATCCGAGTTGAAATCGTTCCGAGCATTGTAAGTTGGGTCTGTAGCACAATATGATTTTTTAATACTTACAGTATATCTATTGCAAAAGACAAGGATTATAGAAATTGTTTCTGGAAAATTTTCATACAGTAGATTATAGCCGACGCCGGCTCCCAAACCGGCGTCGATTGTGTGCTGTTTCGCGAAGTTCAGAAATCATTTCTGGGGAAAATTATTTTCTTTAAAACAGACCACAGCTGGGACCGTCGTTATCGTTGCATGACGGGAACCAAATAGCTTTTCTGAAAATTTGTTTTGAGATAAACAATTGGTTTTAGAATTTGTTTTATTTTTCCAAAATAGTGATTTTGGAATAATAAAAGTTATATGTTTATTTTGTTAAAACATAATTAATGGCATGGTGGATGGTTATAGACTAGAACCAATTATATCTGTTCATACAGTTTACAATTTTGGTTTCTATGAAGTAGGGCCTGCGTGTCCTACCTTCTCTCAAATTCGTATATAATTCTCTTCTCATCTAACTCCCCTCGAATGTAACTCAAGGTTTTCTCTCTTTAGGAAATAATATAATTGGATTACATAGGTTAGATAGGAGTAAAATTATCTTATTTTGGAGATGGCAACCAAGACAGGGTGAGAAGGTGAGACCTTCTACTTAAATCATGTATGAACACATAGGGTTAACTATATTAATTTCTCTTATGGCACAAAGAAATTAATTTAGGGTAAAGTCCATAACCATACCACGTAATCGCTTTATTACCATGATTATCAATTTTGTGATTTATTGATTATTATGCATGTCATTTGTTGAAATCACTAAAGGTACAAATCCCTCAATTAATATTAAACCTAATTCCTTCCGTTAATATAGTAAGAACGAGAGTCTTTTGTCGAGACCAGGTTGTTGGGTAAACCTAAGCCAACTTGACAACGACCATGTTCAGGCTATGGAATTAAATTTCTGATTAATGGGTCGGGTTTAACTAAATTCTTTATCCCGGTTGGGCAACTTAAATATAAAGAAATTTAGAGAAAAAGTTTGGGTAGCCCAAAAGGCTTTAAGATTAAAAGTTGTTAATCACCCAACGATCCAGTAGTTACATACGATGTAATCGGTATTGGATATCTACCAATGAACTTAAAGGTGGCTTGTTGGCAAGCCCAAGGTTATTCTTGAGGAATTTTGATACCGGTCCACTAGGAAAGCTTCCAACGGGCTTTCCCAAATTAGTAGTGGGGGCTATTGGTTTGAGTAAAATAGTGGAGTAAAAATGCGTTTAATTAAAGTCCTAATTATTTTCATTTCATGTGCATATACAAGTAGCTAATGCTCTCTATCTTTACATCTAGGACACTTGCATCATGTCAACAAACTTAAACCTATGTAGCATCTTGGAAACCAACAAGTTAATCAAATCGAACTACCTCGACTTCTATAGAAAATTGAGAATCATTCTCAAATCGGAAAAGTTGCTCTACGTGCTAGATGCTCATGTTAACGAGCATGCTGTCCACAAAAGGTACATGGAGGATAGTGATGCAGCATCATGTATTATGCTGGCATCCATGACTCTCGAGTTGCAAAAATAGCATGAGCATATGGATGCTCAATTGATTATACTACATCTTCGAGAGCTGTTTGATGCCCAAGCTAGAACTGAGAGATACGAGATCTCGAAGTAACTATTCCAATGCAAAATGGTAGAGGGTTATTTTATGGCCACTAATGGGCTGGAGATGCTGGGCTTGATAGAGAAGCTTGGATCTCTTGGGTTCACAATGGACCATGACTTAAGTGTTGACTTAATTCTACAATCTTTACCTAATAGTTTTTCACAATTTGTGATTAACTATCAGATGAATAAGATTGAGTCTACCATTCCTGAGTTGATTAATCTTCTCAAAACTGTGGAGTCATCCACGAAGAAGGATTCCAATGCAGTTTTAATGGTAGAATCTTCTTCTTCTAAGAAGAAAGTTCAAAAGAAGAAGAAGAAGGCTCCCACGAAACCCAAAGGTGGTGTGAAGAAGAAGGACGCAGCTACCAAAGGCCCATGCCATTATTATGGCAAGATGGGCCATTGGAGATGCAACTGCAAGGCCTACTTGGAGATTGTTAAGGACAAGAAGCAGAAGGAGAACTTTACAAGCACTTCTACTTCTACTCTGGGTATGTTTATGATTGAGCTAAATACTGCCTTTATAAATAAGATATGGGTATTAGATATTGTATGTAGATCGCATTTATGTAATAAATTGTAGGGACTAAAGAGCAGTAGAAGGCTAGAGGAAAGCGACGTGAACCTACGTATTGCAAATGGGGCAAAGGTTGCTGCATTTGCTGTGGGGACATATGAGCTGAACCTGCCTTCGGGATTAATTCTAGAATTACAAAACTATTACTATGTACCAGTTTTAATGAAAAATATTAGCTCAATTACTTGTTTAGACTTAAATAGATTTCATTTAAGATTTAAGAATAAATGTTGTTCTTTTTCATTGAATGATATTCATTATGGTTTAGCAATTATGGTTAATGGTTTATATGTTCTAGACTTGGATAATCCAATTCTCAATATAAATAATAAGAAAGCTAGAATAGATAACTCTAACACCCCTTACTTATAGCATTGTCGTTTAGGCCAGGTAAACAAAAATTGTATGTCTAAGTTACACAAGCTTGGTGACTTAGGGTCATTTGATTATGAATCATATGACACATGCGAGTTTTGTTTACTAGGTAAAATAGCTAAAACTCCTTTTTCAAGAAAAGAAGAACGGGACAATGAGTTATTAGAACTCATACATTCTGATATATATGGCCCAATGTCAATACAAGCAAGATGAGTTATAACTATTTCATAACCTTTATCATTGACTTCTCACGATATGGGTATTTGTATTTAATGAAATACAAATCTGAGGCCTTTGAAAAGTTCAAAGACTGCAAGAATGAAATAGAAAAACAACTTGGCAAAAGTATTAAGACTCTAAGATCTTATCGAGGAGGAGAATACTTAGCCAAGAGTTTTTTAGTTATCTTAGATATAATGGGATATTATCTCAATAGACTCCACCACATACACCTCAACATATTGGTGTATTTGAAAGAAGGAATCAAAGCCTTCTAGACATGGTACAAACCATGATGGCTTTTGTAAACCTACCAAAATCGTTTTGGGGGTATACACTAGAGACATCTGTTTATATAGTAAACAGGGCTCCGACAAAATCGATTGATTCTACCCCATTTGAGATGTTCTTTGGTAAGAAACCAAAGTTATCTCACTTACAAGTATGGGGTTGTCCTGCCTTTATCTAAAGGCCACAGTCAGACAAACTTGATAGTAAGTCTAACAAGTGTTTGTTTGTGGGATATCCAAAAGAATCTTTTGGATATTACTTCTACCTAGTCTCTAAAAACAAAGTGTTTATTTTGAAGCATGTCGTCTTCTTAGAGAAGGAGCATATGCTCAAAGGGGATAGTGGGAGTAAAATTGAACTTAGTGAAGTTCAAGAAGATCAAACAAACAAGATCAACCGTCTGATCCCTCATCTAGTGAGAGAATAGATGAACCTTCGACTACACAAGAACCTCGTAGGTCTTATAGGATACATGTGGCACCTGAGAGATATGGATCTCTCATCAGTGACCACAATGATGTATTGCTCATAGATGAAGATGAGCCTACTACCTACAAGGATGTTCTGAACAGTTCAGAATCTAGCAAATGGCTTGAGGCCATAAAGTCAGAGATGGATTCTATATACGACAACCAAGTATGGTCTTTGGTTGATCCACCCAAAGGAATTAAACCTATTGGGTGCAAGTGGATTTTCAAGAAGAAAATGGACATGGATGGTAACATAGTTACCTATAAAGCATGACTAGCGGCAAAGGGTTATCGTCAACAACATGGTATTAACTATGACGAAACTTTCTCGCCAGTAGCCATGTTACAATCCATTAGGATACTCCTAGCCATTACTATTCATTATGATTATAAGATTTGGCAAATAGATGTGAAAACAGCTTTCCTAAAAGGAAATCTAATTGAGGAAGTGTATATGACACAACCTGAGGGTTTCACATCTAGTGATGGTACAAAGGTATGTAAGCTGCAAAGGTCCATTTGTGGACTTAAGCAAGCTTCAGGAGTTGGAACATCCATTTTAATGAAACAATCAAAGATTTTAGTTTCATTCAAAACATAGATGAGCCTTATGTATACAAGAAGGTTAGTGGGAGCGCAATTATGTAGATGACATATTACTAATAGGAAACGATATACCTGTCTTGCAGATGGTTAAGATTTGGTTGTCCAAATAATTTTTCATGAAAGACTTTGGAGAAGCAACCTATATTCTTGGAATAAGGATCAATAGAGATAGATCTAAAAGGTTGCTAGGTCTTTCCCAGTCTACATACATAGATAAAGTGCTAAAGTAGTATAGCATGGATCAATTTAAAAGGGGATTCTTACCTATGTCACATTGTGTAAGCCTTTCAAAGTCGATGTCTCCTAACACACAAGTTGAAAGGGATCACATGAGTAAGATTCCATATGCTTTGGTAGTTAGATCTATCATGTACGCTATGATATGTACTAGGCCTGATGTATCTTGTGCTCTTAGTATGATGAGTAGATACCAATCTGACCCTGGTGAGGGTTATTGGGTGACTATAAAGAACTTCTTTATGTACTTACGAAGGACTAAGGATGTGTTCTTAGTGTATGGAGAAGGTGATTTGAAAATAATCGGGTATACTGATGCTAGTTTTCAATCTGACAAAGATGATTTCAAATCACAATCCGGCTACGTGTTTACGTTGTGCAGAGGGGCAATAAGTTGGAAGAGTTCCAAACAAAAGACTATTGCCAACTCTACGCCAGAAGCTGAGTACATAGCTACTTCTGAAGTAGCTAAGGAGGCTGTTTGGATCAATAAATTCGTGATGGAACTGGGTGTGGTTCCTAGTGTTGTTGGTCCAACAACTTTGTATTGTGACAACAACAGAGCTATTACAGAAGCAAATTTGAGCCACGGTCTCACCAACCATCCAAACACGTACTGCGACGGGTCCAACAACTTTGTATTGTGACAACAACGCAGCCATTACAGAAGCAAATTTGAGCCACAGTCTCACAACCATCCAAACACGTACTGCGACACTATCATTTGATCCGGGAGATCATAGATAGAAATGATGTAAAGATAGAGAGAGTTCCCACGGATGAGAACATAGCTGACCCGCTTACAAAAGTACTATCACAAAAGAAACATAATAGTCATTTTGAGTCATTCGGTATTAGATACATGAATGATTGGCTCTAATGCAAGTGGGAGTTTGTTAGTGTTGTGTCCTAAAGGAAATCACTTGTACATTGTATATGATACATTTTATTTTATTAAATGCATTGTTTATCTTACAGTTTCTTTTCATTACTTTTGAGTAATATAACTGTTCGATAAAGTCCCTAGTACAACACTGTGTTAAGGAAATCATGATAGAGATCATGATATGAGATTCCTACTACACTGTATAGTGTTAGTACTTAAATAGTCCCTAGTCATAGTATTAATGAGAAAGGACATCATTAATGCGTTAAGACTAGCATGTGTTAAGACTTCCAGATTTGATCAGGCGGTGGTTCTCATATCCATGAGTATTGAGATACTCAAAGTTAACATGTTGATACTTGTTTATGGAACAAGTTCATTGATGACCTAGCTATGACATAATCATATGGATAACTATTTAGTCCCAGTGATATAATCTCAATATAGCAAATATGAAAGTATTCTTAGGCTTGAAATCTCTAAAGTACTTTAATTTCTGGGCCTTGTGCTTTGATTCCAATATTCGGAGCTCAATTGAGGGCTGCCTATGAGATGGATATTGGGTACATTGTGAGGTAAATGAAAGTAGTTGAGAGGGTTAATAAAGGATTCACCACTCCTAATAGTAGGGGCGAATATCTCACGGCCACTTGTAGGAATTACTACTTAAGAAGTCCTTGGCTAATGCGTATGTGTATTGGAAACAGTTCCAATTGATACACATCTAGAATAGTGGGTTCTTGGTACAAGTATAGTTATATTTGGGCCAGAATTAATATATTCTGGAGGGAGTTGTCACTAATTCGGTACTCTAGACCAAATGAGATATTGTATGGTGAAAGGAGTTAATTGCACTGTAGTTTATTATTGAAGGGTTTATGTCAAGCCACTTGACTTCCTGGACTCTTGGGTGGTCATGATGTGTTGCTAGATACCGCTCATGATCTGAGAATATGGTTTTATTAATTGATGAATTAATAAACCAATCCAGATTTGAATTAATAGGACTAATTCTAATTAATTAAGGATTATTAATCTCAAAGACGTTTGGATTAATTTATGTTTGCTACTAATTGATCGGGAAACCTAATAGGTCACACATAAAAGAGGAATATATACTCAAGATGTTATTTGATAATATAGTGGGATTTATTGTGAGAAAGAGAAGTTGATGTGGCCAAATTATAATTAGTTATAATTTATGAGCCAATTTGTTAGTCTGAAATTTTGATGGGTTCCAATTACAATTGGAGAATTGTTTGGAATTCTTAGATGTGGTTTATTTGTAGAGATTTTTGGGTGATACAAAGAGTCACAAGAAACCACTTTACCAAAACCAAGGGGCATAAAAGAGAGAGCGCTTAATCATCGTTTCTTCTTCTCTCTCTCTCTCTTTCTCTCTTTCTCTCTTGTGTGGTTCTCCAAGAACACAAAAATCCTTCTTCTTATTCTTCTTCTTTCTCTGGTTTTTGGTTAACAAGAAGAACAAGAAAAACCCTAGCCACTATTGTTGTTTTCTACTAGAACAGAAAATCTTGGTGCTTGAGTGTGATGCTCCGTGTGGATTTCTGTCAGAGATAATCACACACTATGATTAGAGTGGTTGGATATTCAACTCTCGTGGTGATTCTTCAAGAGAATTGCTGGATTGCGCCACAATTATCATACTTGAAAAAGGAAAGTGTTATTTTCCACACAAACAAAGAAAGGTAAAAGCTGTTATCTTTGTTTCTTTATTTTCTATATATATGTCTTGTTTTCCACACATATGCGGATCCTAGGATAGTATCTCATTCTTATTCTTCTGATGTGCTGTATATGATACGCGAGAGATACCCAACAGTGGTATTAGTATCATGCTATGTGTAGTTTACAGCATATTGTTCCCCAGCGTGAAAGCTGTTTCATGTATGTGTTCACTTTGAAAATTGTTTTCATTCGAGTCGAAATCGTTTCGAGCATTGTAAGTTGGGTCTGTAGCACAATATAATTATGTAACAGTTATAGCATATCTATTGCAAAAGATAACTACTCCAGAAATTGTTTCTGG
The DNA here is from genome assembly GCA_026120185.1 of Voacanga thouarsii. Taxonomy (NCBI): domain Eukaryota; kingdom Viridiplantae; phylum Streptophyta; class Magnoliopsida; order Gentianales; family Apocynaceae; genus Voacanga; species Voacanga thouarsii. The sequence goes on along the minus strand of JANUWF010001915.1, from coordinate 2,008,712 downwards.
AAATTTTTCATGCAACAGTCTATAGCCAGCACCGGCTCCGGAACCCTAACCGGCGCCGATTGTGTGTTGTAATGCCTAGAAATCATTTCTGGGAATTTTTCCTGGAAAATTTTCATATAGCTGGCGCCGGCTCTGGCTCTCTAACCGGCGCCGGTTATGTGCTATTTTGCGAAGTTTAGAAATCGTTTCTGGGGAAAATTGTTTTCATTAAAACAGAACACAGCTAGTAATGGCTCTGGCTTTCAAACCAGCACCAATTCTGTTTTGTTATGTTTGCGATGTCCAGAAATCGTTTCTGGAGAAAACTTTTTCAAAACGAAAACGCGGCTGGCGCCGGCTCCTACAAGTGGTCGTGATATATTCGCCCCTACTATTAGGAGTGGTGAATCCTTTTATTGACCCTCTCAACTACTTTCGTTTACCTCACAATGTACCTAATATCCATCTCATAGGCGGCCCTCGATTGAGCTCCGGAGATTGGAAACAAAGTACAAGGCTCGGCAAACAAAGTACCTTGGCGATCTCAAGTCTAAGGATACTTACCCATTTGCTATATTGAGATTATATCAGTGGCACTAAATAGTTATCCATGTGATTATCTCATAGCTAGGTTATCCAATGAACTTGTTCCACTAACAAGCATCCACGTGTTAACTTTGACTATCTCAATACTCACGGATATGAGAACCACCGTTAACACCCCGCTTCCTAGGCCTGACAGGGCCGGGGATATCGCCCCGTCTAAAGGACAAGGGGTCTTTATAACTAGGTCACACATTCAAAATAATGGAATAAAATAATACTTAAAACTTAAAACTTATACAATCCAAGAATCCAAAAACAAATCTAGAAATAAAATTATTCACTCTCATCTCCCAAAGCATTACATAAAAATAAATAATAAAATCTCTTCTAAGGCGGATAACACTAGCTACTCATCCCCATAACAAGATCGACCTGAAATCATAGTAAAAAGGGCGATGAGATAAAAATCTCAGTAAGTCCGTGTGTGCTTCGAGTGTCCAGTGGAAACAGTTCGTGGATGCAAAGTATAAAATTTTCATAAGGGAAATACTGGCAAGCAATAAACAACAATCAAAATTAAGAGTGGTGTTTTGGCTTTTTCAACCATACATGTACAATAAAGTCAACCACACAAAAAGGTGTTCATGGGTTACCACACGTTGGGCCCCATAACCATACAACGGTCAAAATGCCACACTTTGTGCAGACTGACAAAAGGTAGGTGATCGGCCTACCGGGCAAGATACTCCTCCTTCTCTATACCTAAATAAAACCGGTTGTCTATTCCAGCAACACACAGTCCACTTGACTGAAAACTGCTAGCTTGGACCGGCACGACCTACTAGACTGACATCTTATCTGGGAAGGACTCACCCCTCAGAGGTGGCCACCTACTGAGAGACTTACCCTAACCCTTCAAAGACTAGTCCTAGCAGTCCACCCTTATTGAGTACTCAACGTAATTGAACCCACTTGGTGGAAAATGAACAAAACACAGTTCCACTTGAAAATGGCAATTAAGGATTTCCAAAGTCTTTGTCAAAATTAGTTTTAGAAAGAGTTTTAAGGTTTGAGTAAATCTATTCATTAATTTTTCAAATAATTTGTTTGACTGAAATGGAAAAGAGGACAATCCTTAATTGCCTTTACAGAAGTGAGTGTCCATGCACTCTACATTTGGTTTGCCATAATAATCATTTTACATCAAACGATTATTATGCAGGAACTTACCTGATCCTTGCTCAAAGTAAAGGTCTCCAACAGCTGACCTCAAAGTTTGGCATTCTGACCGTTATATGGTCATGGGGCTCAACGTGTGGTAACCCATGTCCGCCCATTTGAGTGGTTGTATTTATTGCGCACTTGTATGGTTTGAAAAGGGGAAAATGCTACTCTTTATTTTAACCTTATTTATTGCTTGCCAAATCTTTCTCTTATGCAATTTTTACAACCTGTATTCATGAACTGTTTTACCTGAACACTCAAAGCACACACAGGCTTACTAAGATTTTATCTTATCTCCTTTATGCCATGTTTTCAGGTTGATCTTGCTGTGGAGATGAGTAGCTAGTTTATTGCCTACTTTGAAGACATTGTGTTATTTAGTTTATGTATAGTTTTGAGAGATGATTGTAAATAATTTATTTTGGAGTTGTTCTTGAATTTTGGGTTGTAATAAGTTTAAATTTTATGGTATTGTTGTATTTTCATTGGTGTGACCTTATTATAAAGACCACTAGTCCATTGGACAGGGCGACATCCCCAGCCTTGGCGGGCCTAGGTAGTGGGGTGTTACACCACCCAAGAGTCCAGGAAGTCATGTGGCTTGACATGAACCCTTCAATAATAAACTACAGTGCAATTACCTACTTTCACCATACAATATCTCATTCGGTCTGGAGTACAGAATTAATGCCAACTCCCTCCAGAATATATATTAATTCTAGCCCAAATATAATTATACTTATACCAGGAATCCACTACTCTCAATATGTCTCAATTGGAACCCTTTCCAATACACATCCGCCTTCTCCAAAGACTTATGAGTAGTAATTTCTATAAGTGGCCGTGAAATATTCGCCCCTACTATTAGGAGTGGTGAATCCTTTATTGACCCTTTCAACTACTTTCGTTTGCCTCACAATGTACCTAATATCCATCTCATAGGCAGCCCTCGATCAAGCTTCGGAGATTGGAATCAAAATACAAGGCTCAACAAACAAAGTACCTTGGAGATCTCAAGTCTAAGGATACTTGCACGTTTGCTATGTTGAGATTATATCACTAGCACTAAATAGTTATCCAAGTGATTATCTCATAGCTAGGTCATCTAATGAACTTGTTCCACTAACAAGCATCCATGTGTTAACTTTGAGTATCCCAATACTCACGGATATGAGAACCACCGCCTGATAAAGATCAGAAAGTCTTAACACATGCTATTCTTAACGCATTACTAATGTCCTATCTCATTAATACTATGATTAGAGACTATTTAAGTACTAACACTATACAGTGTAGTAGGAATCTCATATCATGATCTCCATCATGATTTTCTTAACACAATGTCGTACTTGGGACTTTATCCGGCAGTTATATTGTAACACCCCGCTACCTAGGCCCGCCGGGGCCGGGGATGTCGTCCCGTCCAAAGGACAAGGGGTCTTTATAACGAGGTCACACAAATAAAATAGCGGAATAAAAATAATAAAAATAATACTTCAACTTAAAATTCATTACAACCCAAGAATAAATCCACGAATTCCCAAAAGGAAACAAATCCATAAATAAAATTATCCACTCTCGTCTCCCCAAAGCAATACATAAAATCAAAAGACACATTCTCTTCCAAGGCAGATATTACTAGCTACTCGACCCCACAGCAGGATCCACCTGAAATCATGATAAAAAGGTGATGAGACAGAAATCTCAGTAAGTCCGTGTGTGCTTTGGGTGTTTAGTGAAAATAGTTCATGGATGCAAAATGTAAAACCTTTATAAGAGAAATATTGGCAAGCATCAAACATTAGTCAAAAGAAAGAGTGGCATTTTGGCTTATCTAGCTGTACATAATTTATAAGATCAACCACTCGAAAGAAAGGATTATGGGTTACCACACGTTGGGCCCTATAATCGGTCAGAATGCCGACACTTTGTGCAGACTGACAAAAGGTAGGTGATCGGCCTACCGGGCAAGATACTCCTCCTTCTCTATACCCAAACAACAACCGGGTGTCCATTCTGGCAAAACACAGTCACTTGACAGAAATAAAACAAACTGCTAGCTCGGACCGGCCTGACTAAGTAGTACTGGCATTTCTCTAAGTTGAGCTTATCTTCTGGAGGTGGCCTCCTGCCAAAAGACTCACTCTTGCTCTTTAAAACTAGTACTACCAGCCTACCCCCATTGAATACTCAACGTAACGTATCCCACTTGGAAAAAATGAACAAAACATAGTTCCACTTGAAAATGGCAATTAAGGTTTTCCAAAGTTTGGGGCAAAATTGGTTTTAGAAAGAATTTTAGGTTTTTAGTAAAACCGCCTATTGATTTACAAATAATTTATTTGTCTGAAATGAGAATGGAAATAATCCTCAATTGCCTTTACAGAAATGAGTGACCATGCACTCTACATTTGGTTTGCCATAAAAAGAATCTTTTTTCATCAAATAGGTTTTATGCAGGAGCTTACCTGATCCTTGCTCACAACAAAGGTCTCCAATAGCTGACCTGACTCGCATAGGATAAATACAAACCACAATCAAACTCAAGCCAAAGACTCACTTTCTCAAATAAAACTAACTCAACTTACTACAGTCATATCCCTAGTGTCCCAAGCTTTAAGGTTCAATAATAAATATAAGGGTTTATAAAATAATTCTAGTTTGATATTAAAATAACTAGAGTTTGGGAAATAGGTACAATAAGTTGAAGGTATAAATCTTGCTAAAAATAAATTATGGTTTATTTGGAAAACGGTCCAAGGTAGTATTAGGTAAAATAATGATTTATTAATAATTTAGTTGTTAGAAAATAATTGATAGCTAAAATTTGTTGAAAATAAATTTAATGAGTCTTGCTTGAAAAATAATAAGCAAATCCTTAATGGGTTTTGATTAAAAGATAATAAATATTTTATTAATTATAATTATTTCCATAAAAGGCTTTAATTGATTTTATTATTTTAAATAATATATATATATATTTTTTCCAACAAAAACTATTATTTATTTGACTAGAATATCACTATTTTATATAAAAGACCAAATCCACATTTTCCCATGGTTTTCAAAATTTTACTAGAAAAATCATATTTCTAAATATTTTATTAATGAAATAAAGATTAGCTTAGGGACAACTAGATCATGAACATATTTCTATGGCTAACCACAAACATGAACATATACAACCCTTCAATTCATCAAATCATCCAAATCATGCATACAAGTATAGATCTCAATTTATCAAAATATGATCTAACCCTTACTAGCATAAATATGATCATGGCTTCAATAGTCCAACATAAATATAAATCCTATTCACCTAAGGTGACATAATCTCTAGCATACTTCATCACAAATACTACCTATGACATGCATCAACCTCAAATCATCATATAATCATCCAAGACAATCCTTCCATTCATAAATCCCATCTCCTTCTCAATCATACATATATTCATACTTCAATCTCAACAATATATATATACTCATCCCCTCGCCCTCCACCTTCTAACAACATTATCGTGGAGACATGAATCTAGGGTTTAAAGAAATGTTGAAGGGACTTACTTGGTTGATGAATGCTTTGAAGGAGTTTAGAGTAGATCTCAACTCCTAGATGTCTAACTTTGTCCATGGGAGATGGCGAAAGCATGTTCATGGGAGAAAAAGTCATTCGGCCAAGAGATGGGAGAGAGGGAGAGAGAGAGAGAGAAAGAGAAAAGGAAATCATTAGTATGTTTATTCGCATAGGTTCTCATTAGAGATCAAGGTTAGAGAAGATGGAGTTGCTAGAATAAGTTTACCTTGATGGTGTTCTTGACCTTGATAGAAATTTCTGGTTTTGATCCGAAGTAGCAAGATGTTTGGAGGAGTTTGATGTTAATAATGGTGTTGATGGATTCACAGCAATGTGTAGATCAAATATGGAAGTTTTTGAGTGGATTTGAGATGGTTTGGAGGGGTATTAGGTGTAGAGAAGAAGTAGGTGTTCTTGGTGTAGTGTGTGTGTTCTTGATGGTTGCTGAAAATCGCGAGAGATAGAGAGAAGGGAAAGCTGCCGAATTTTCTGTGAGGAATAGGGCTTGCCACTTTTTAGTAGGGTTTGGGAAGTTGATTCTGTGATTTGAAAGGGAAAAGGAAAGGTTAGTTGTTACAATCTTGGTAGAATATTTTTAGGAAGTGAATTTGGAAAGTAAATATCCTAAGAATATCTTGATTGCTTGGACAGCTTTGAAGTCTGCCATGGATGATTGTTTGAGCAGAATTTCATGGGATTAATGCTGAATTATGGAGGCTTATGGTGGCCAAAAGTAGGGTGTACAATGATGAAGAAGAAGTCTGGTCCATTGAGCAAAATATTATGGAAGGTTGCTAAATAAGATGGCTGAAATTTTGGAAACCAATCAAGCTAAATTGCAGGGATTTGTTGGAGGGATTTTCGGGCAGCCATTGATGGAATTTCGTGCAGAAGTTCAAGGGAATCAATGGAGCTCTATTGATGGAGGTTTAAGAAAGGTTTTGACAGATTAGGGTTGGTGTTTCGGCTGGAAGAGAAATAGGAAACAAGCTGGACAAAAATCTGCACAGAAATTTCGCTGCACAGTGAATTTTCTGGCAAATTTTCGTCTGCCACTGCCAACCATTTTACAGTGAGCTGGAAGGGGGGTTTCAGGAGTATTCAAGGCTGGTTTCCAGTCTTCTTCATGGAGGAAAAACATGACTAAGGTGCTGCACAAAATCTGGAAGAAAACAGCTTAGTTTTGGGCTCTCAAAACTGATTTTCGTACATGATTTTTTTCTGTTTTGCTCCAGCTTGTGCAGTCCGAAATTGGCCCAGAATTTTCAGGTTTCAAACTGATCCTAAAGACAATTTTTATGGCAGCATTTGGGAGGGAATGTTAGCTAAAAATTTTGACCTTTTGAAGGTACAACAAGCTGGAAAATTCCAGCTCATTCTATGAAGAAAGATGAACTAAGCTAGAGGAAAATTTCAGCAAGCTTACTAGAGGGATTTTTCCTCTTGGAATTCCTCACAACTCTTCCATATTTTTTAGACCATAAGAAGTCTTTCACCAAGACATTTTGATCCTAAAAGATCTCAGCACTCTATTGAATTTTCTGGAAAGAAAAAGGCTAGAACATCTTGATCAAACTAATGAGTTGAGCATTGAGAAAAATTAAAGAACAAGGAAGAATGAATTTCCCTTCAAGAATTTCGAGTAGAGTAAAGAGTGAAATGAGAATTCTCCTAACATGTCTCTCCTAGGACATTATCACCACCTTGTTCTAGGCTCTTAAGGCCGAAACTAATCCTCCCTAAGCAAAAATAAAATTTAATCTAGCTAAAGCTTCTATGATGGAATTTGAACCCTGGACCTCAATAATCTATTCCAAAGCTCTAACCACTAAACCACAACAACTCTTGTTGCTATTTCTACTAGAAAAATTATTTTCTATTCAATCCACAGGCTATCTCCCTATTTTCACCCCGGGCAAAAATTACCATTTTGCCCCTCTCACACAATACTCACCAACAAGACTTCAAGACAATAAAACTCGAATCCAGAACACATAAAAATTCATATGAGAATATATTTAACCATGAAATAAAATATGATATGCATCCCAACCCCCTTACTCTAAGGTTGGTTTCGACTGGGGTTTCACATATATTACTCAAAAGTAATCAAAAGAACTGTAAGATAAATAATGCATTTTATGAAATAAAATGTGTCATATATAACGTACAAGTGATTTCTTCTAGGGCATAACACTAACAAACTTCCACTTGCACTAGAGCCAATCATTCATGTATCTAATACCGAATAACGCAACATGACCATCGTGTTTCTTTTGGGATAGTACTTTTGTAAGCGGGTCAACTATATTCTCATCCATGAGAACTCTTTGTATCTTTACATCATTCGTTTCTATGATCTCCCAGATCAGATGATTGCATCACAGTATATGTTTAGATCGTTGGTGAGACTGCGGCTCCTTTGCTTGTGCAATGGCTCCATTGTTGTCACAATACAAAGTTATTGGACCAACAACACTAGGAACCACACCCAGTTCCATCACGAACTTCTTGATCCAAACAACCTCCTTAGCTGCTTCAGAAGCAGCTATGCATTTAGCTTCTGTTGTAGAGTCGGCAATAGTCTTTTGTTTGGAACTTTTCCAACTTATTGCCCCTCCTCACAATGTAAACATGTAGCCAAATTGTGATTTGAAATCATCTTTGTCAGATTGAAAACTGGCATCAGTATACCCGTTTATTTTCAAATCACCTTCTCCATATACTAAGAACATATCCTTAGTCCTTTGTAAGTACTTAAGGAAGTTCTTTACAGCCGCCCAATGCCCCTCACCATGGTCAGATTGGTATCTGCTCGTCAAACTGAGAGCACAAGATACATCGGGCCTAGTACATATCATAGCATACATGATAGATCCAACTGCCGAGGCATATGGAATCTTACTAATGTGATCCCTTTCAACTTGTGTCTTGGGAGACATTGACTTTGAAAGGCTTACACCATATGACATGGGCAAGAATCCCTATTTGGATTGATCCATGCTAAACCTCTTTAGCACTCGATCTATGTATGTAGATTGCGAAAGACCTAGCAACCTTTTGGATCTATCTCTATAGATCCTTATTCTGAGAATATAGGTTGCTTCACCAAGGTCTTTCATGGAGAATTGTTTGGATAATCAAATTTTAACCGTTTGCAAGATAGGTATATTGTTTCCTATTAGTAATATCTCATCTACATAAAGCAGTAAGAAAACGATTGCGCTCCCACTAACCTTCTTGTATACACAAGACTTATCCATATTTTGAATGAAACCAAACTCTTTGATTGTTTCATCAAAATGGATGTTCCAACTCCTAGAAGCCTGCTTAAGTCCATAAATGGACCTTTGCAACTTGTACACCTTTGTGCTATCATTGGATGTGAAACCCACAAGTTGTGTTATATATACTTCCTCAGTCAGGTTTCCATTTAGGAAAGCTATTTTCACATCCATTTGCCAAATCTCATAATCATGATGAGTAGCAATGGCTAGGAGTATCCTGATAGATTTCAACATGGCTACTGGCGAGAAGATTTTATCATAGTCAATACTATGTTGTTGACGATAACCCTTCGCCACTAGTCGTGCTTTATAGGTAACTAGGTTATCATCCATGTCTGTTTTCTTCTTGAAAACCCACTTGTACCCAATAGGTTTAATTTCTTTAGGTAGATCAACTAAAGTCCATACTTGGTTGCCGTACATAGAATCTATCTCTAACTTCATGGCCTCAAGCCATTTGCCAGATTCTGAACTATTCAAAATATCCTTGTAGGTAGTAGGCTTATCTTCATCTATGAGCAATACGTCATTGTGGTCACTAATGAGAAATCCATATCTTTCAGGTGCCATACGTATCCTACTAAATCTATGAGGTTCTTGTGTATCAGAAGGTTCATCTATTCTCTCAATAGATGTGGGGTTAGACAGTTGATCCTCGTTTGTTTGATCTTCATGAACTTCACTAAGTTCAATCTTACTCCCACTGTCCCCCTTGAGCATGTGCTCCTTCTCTAAGAATACGGTATGCTTCGAAACAAACAATTTTTTTTTGAAGGGTAGATAGAAGTAATATTCGAAAGATTCTTTACGATATTCCACAAACAAATACTTGACAGACTTACTATTAAGTTTGTCTGATTGTGGCCTTTTAACAAAGGTCGGACAACCCCATACTCGCAAGTGAGATAACTTTGGTCTCTTAACAAAGAACATCTCAAATGGGGTAGAATCAACCATTTTTGTCAGAACTCTGTTCAGTATATAAACAAAAGTCTCTAGTGTATACTCCCAAAACGATTTTGGTAGGTCTACAGAAGCCATCATAATCCGTACCATGTCTAGAAGGGTTCGATTCCTTCTCTTAGATACACCACTATGTTAAGGTGTATGTGGTGGAGTCCATTGAGATAATATCTCATTATCTCTCAGATAACTCAGAAACTCTTAGCTCAAGTATTCTCCTCCTCGATCGGATCTTAGAGTCTATATACTTTTGCCAAGTTATTTCTCTATTTCATTCTTGAAGTCTTTGAACCTTTCAAAGGCCTCGGATTTGTATATCATTAAATACAAATACCCGTATCATGAGAAGTCATTGATAAAGGTTATGAAATAGTTGTAACCTCCTCTTGCTTGTTTTGACATTGGGCCACATACATCAGAATATATGAGTTCTAATAACTCCTTGGCCCATTCTCCTTTTCCTAGAAAAGGAGTTTTAGTCATTTTACCTAGTAAACAAGACTTGCATGTGCCATATGATTCATAATCAAATGACCCTAAGTCACCAAGCTTGTGTAACTTAGAAACACGATTTTTGTTTACATAGGCCAAACGACTATGCCATAAGTAAAAGGTGCGAGAGTTATCTATTTTAGGTTACTTATTATTTATATTGAGAACTGGATTTTCCAAGTCTAGAACTTATAAAACATTAACCAAAGTTGCTGAACCATAATGAATATCATTCAATGAAAAAAAAAACATTTATTCTTAAATATTAAATGAAATCCATACAAGTCTAAACACGCAACTGAGATAATGTTTTTCATTAAAACTGGTACAAAATAACAGTTTTGTAGTTCTAGAATTAATCCCGAAGGCAGGTTTAGCTCGTATGTCCCCACAGCAAGTGCAGCAACCTTTGCCCCTTTTGCAGTACGTAGGTCCACATCGCCTTTCCCTAGCCTTCTACTGCTCTTTAGTCCTTGCAAGTTATTGCACAAATGAGATCCACATCCAGTATCTAATACCCATATCTCATTTCTAAATGCAGTATTTATCTCAATCATAAACATACCCGGAGTAGAAGTAAAAGTACATGTAAGCTTCTCCTTCTACTTCTTGTCTTTAATGGTCTCCAAGTAGGCTTTACAGTTGCACCTCTAGTGGCTTATCTTCCCACAATGATGGCATGGGCCCTTGGTAGTTGCGTCCTTCTTGTTCACACCACCTTTGGGCTTCATGGGAGCCTTTTTCTTCTTCTTTTGAGCTTTCTTCTTAGAAGGGGAAGATTCTACCATTAAAACTGCATTGGAATTCTTCTTCATGGAGAACTCCGCAGTTTTGAGAAGATTGATGAACTCAAAAATGGTGGACTCAATCTTATTCATCTGATAATTAATCACAAATTATGAGAAACTATTAGGCAAAGATTGTAGAATTAAGTCAATACTTAAGTCATGATCTATTGCAAACCCGAGAGGTCCAAGCTTCTCTATGAAGCCTAGCATCTTCAGCCCATGAGTGGCTATAGAAGAACCCTCTGCCATTTTGCAACAAAACAGTTGCTTCGAGATCTCGTATCTCTCAGTTCTGGCTTGGGCATCAAACAGCTCTCAAAGATGTAAAATGATCGATTGGGCATCCATATGTTCGTGCTGTTTTTGCAACTTGGGAGTCTTGGATGCCAGTATAATACACGATACTATATCACTATCCTCTTTGTGCCTCTTGTGGACAGTATGCTCATCAGCATGAGCATCTTGGGCTGGTGGTGGTGGAATAGGAGTATCTAGCACGTAGAGCAACTTTTCCAATTTGAGAACGATTCTCAAATTTCTATACCAGTCGATATAGTTTGATTCGGTTAACTTGTTGGTTTCCAAGATACTACATAAGTTTAGGTTTATTGACATGATGCAAGTGACCTAGAAGTAAAGATAGAGAACATTAGCTACTTGTATATGCACATGATATGCAAATAATTGGGACTTTAATTAAGCGCATTTTTACTCCACTATTTTACTCAAACCAATAGCCCCCACTACTGATTCGGGAAAGCCCGTTGGAAGCTTTCCTAGTGGACCGGTATCCAAATTCCTCAAGAATAACCTTGGGTATGCCTAACAAGCCACCCTTAAGTTCATTGGTAGGTATCCAATACCAATTATATCCTATATAACTACCGAATCATTGGGTGATTAACAGCTTTTAATCTTAAAGCCTTTTGAGCTACCCTAACTTTTCCTCTAAATTTCTTTATGCTTGAGTTTGCCTAATTAAGATAAAGAATTTAGTTAAACCCAACCCATTAATCAGGAATTTAACTCATAGCTTGAACATGCTCGATGTCAAGTATGCTTGGGTTTGCCCAACAACCTGGTCTTGAAAAAGGACTCTCATACTTACTATATTAACGGAAGGAATTAGGATTAATATTAATTGAGGGATTTGTTCCTTTTAGTGATTTTGTTGAATGATATGCATAAAAATTAATAAATTACATAATTGATAATCAAGGTAATAAAGCGATTATGTGGTATGGTTATGGACTTTTCCTAAATTAATTTCTTTGAGCCATAAAAGAAATTAACATAGTTAACCCTATGTGTTCATACATGATTTAAGTAGAAGGTCTTACCTTCTCGCCTTGTTTTGGATGCCATCTCCAAAATAGAATAATTCTACTCCTATCTAACCTATGTAAACTAATTACATAATTTTCTAAAGAGAGAAAACCTCGAGTTACATTCGAGGGGAGTTAGCTGTGAAGAGAATTACACCAGAATTCTAAAGAAGGTAGGACACGCAGGCCCTATTTCTTAAAGACCAAAACTGTAAAATGTATGAACAGATATAATTGGTTTTAGTCCATAATCATCCACAATGCCATTGACTATAAAATAAACATATACTTTTATTATTCCAAAATCACTATTTTGGAAAGACAAAACAAATTCTAAAATCACCATTTTAGAAAGATACAATAATTTTAGATTTTCAAAATCATTATTTTGAAAAACAAAATTGTTTGTCTCAAAACTAATTTTGAGAAAATGCTTTTGGGTCCCGTTTCTCATCAAATGAGATTTTTTTCCCTTTTAAAATTCTGTTCCAGAAATTTTTTTAAAAAAAAAAATACCTGGAAGTCGCAAATAGAGCAGAACCGACGCCGGTTTGGAAGCCGAAGTCGGCGCCGCCTTTGTTCTGAAACAATGGCGGCGATTTTTCAAAAAAAAAAATTTCAAAAACAATTTCTAGTGCTTTCTTCTTCTGCAAATTTTCAGTGAGAACAATTCTCAGCAGTATTTTCTACTTTGAAGCTCTAAATAACAACTAATTTGTTAGTTTAAACAAAATCAAAACGTAAAATTAAGATGAAACAGAAGGCAACATCCATGTTGCAAGAAAATGTTTTTCCTGCAGAAATTTTCAGCACCAAAGAAAGCATCTTTTCGAAATACACTGTGACTTTTACACAATCATATTGTGCTACGGACCCAATCCATAACGATCGAAATAATTTCGACTCGAGTGAAAACGATTTTCACAGTAAACAAAGACAAACACGAAAACAGTTTTTCATGCCAAAACAATGTCCGTAGACCACAAATAGCTTGTCTCTGATACCACTATTGGGTAGCTCAGGCTCGTATCATATATGGCGCAGCGAAAAATAAAATGAGATACCATCCCATGACCCATCTATGTGTGGAAAACAAGACATAAACAAAGTAAATGTAACTACTTTTACCTTTAGGTGATCATTCGAAGAACAAAAATTTCTTCTTCAAGTTGGGGTGCAATCCAGCAATCCTCGTGATTAACCTCCACGTGAGTTGAATGTCTAACCACTATAATTACAGTGTGTGATTATCTCTAATATTAATCCACACAGAAGATACACTTAAGCACCAAAATTTCCTGTGCTAGCAGAAAAAGATGGCTAGGGTTCTTTGATCAAGATCAAATCAAGAGAGATAGAGAGAAGAGAGAATTTTCGTGGCTGTTGTTTTGTGTGTTGTTCAGCTAGGGTTTTTCGTATGTTACATATACTATATATTACACAAAATTTCCCTCCCAAAATTGAGAATTCTAATCCTATTAGAATTTCCTAATTGTAATTGGAAACATCAAATTCTCACAATTACAACCTGGACCACAAATTATAACTAATTATACTTTGTCCACAACCACTTCTCTTTCTCTTAATCAACCCCACTATGTTATCAAATAACATCTTGAGTATATAATCCTTTATTGTGTGTGACCTATTAGGTTTCCCAATTAATTGGTAGCGAACATGAATTAATCCAAACGTCTTTGAGATTAATAATCCATAATTAATTAGAATTAATCCTATTAATTCTAATCATGGTTGGTTTATTAATTCATCAATTAATAAATCCATATTCGATAAAGTCCCTAGTACAACACTGTGTTAAAGAAATCATGATAGTGATCATGATATGAGATTCCTACTACACTGTATAGCGTTAGTACTTGAATAGTCCCTAGTCGTAGTATTAATGAGACATGACATCATTAATGCGTTAAGACTAGCATGTGTTAGACTTCCTGATTTGATCAGGCGGTGGTTTTCATAACCGTGAGTATTGAGATACTCAAAGATAATACATGGATGCTTGTTAATGGAACAAGTTCATTGGATGACCTAGCTTTGAGATAATCACATGGATAACTATTTAGTGCCAATGATATAATCTCAATATAGCAAACGTCCAAGTATCCTTAGACTTGAGATCTCCAAGGTACATTGTTTGCTGAGCATTGTGCTTTCATTCCAATCTCTGGAGCTCGATCGAGGGCCACCTATAGGATGGATATTGGGTACATTGTGAGGTAAACGAAAGTAGTTGAGAGGGTCAATAAAGGATTCACCACTCCTAATAGTAGGGGTGAATATCACACGGCCACTTGTAGGAATTACTACTCAAGAAGTCCTTGGCCAAGGCGATTGTGTATTGGAAATAGTTTCAATTGATACACATCTAGAGTAGTGGGTTCCTAGTATAAGTACTATTGTATTCGGGCCAGAATTAATTCTAGAGGGAGTTGGCACTAGTTCCGTACTCCAAACCGAATGAGATATTATATGGTGAAATGAGTTAATTGCACTGAAATTTGTTGTTGAAGGGTTCATGTCAAGCCACTTGACTCCCTGGACTCTTGGGTGGTCATGATGCGTTGCTAGATACTGCTCATGATCTAGGAATATGGATTTATTAATTGATGAATTAATAAACCAATCCTGATTAGAATTAATAAGATTAATTCTAATGATTATGGATTATTCATGTCAAAGATGTTTGGATTAATTCATGTTTACTACCAATTGATTGGGAAACCTAATAGGTCACACACAATAGAGGATTATGTACTCAAGATGTTATTTGATAACATAGTGGGGTTAATTGGGAGAAAGAGAAGTTATTGTGGACAAATTATAATTAGTTATAATTTGTGATCCAAGTTGTAATTATGAGAACTTGATGTTTCTAATTATAATTAGGGAATTCTAATAGGATTAGAATTCTCAGTTTTGGAAGGAATTTTCGTGTGACATATATTATGAGTCACACAAAACCCTTGAAGTGGGATCAACACATAAAAAACACAGCCACAATTGTCTTCTTCTTCTTCTTCTTCTCTCTCTCTCTCGTTTTCTTGAAAACGAAAATAGCCCTAGCTGCCTTCTTTTTCTACTAGCATGGGAAACTTTGGTGTTGAGTATTCCTTTGTGTGGATTACTATTAGAGATAATCACACACTGTGATTATAGTGGTTAGACGTCCAACTCCCGTAGAGCTTGCTCAAGAGGATTGCTAGATCGCGCCTTGACTTGAAGAAGAAATTTTTTGTCATTCGGATGATCAAACAAAGATAAAAAGCTGTTACCTTTATTATCTTTATGTCTTGTTTTCCACACATAGGTGAGTCCTGGGATGGTATCTCGTTTATTTTCCGCTGCGCCGTATGGGATACGAGCCTGAGATACCCAACTCGTTTTATTTTTCCGCTGCGCCATATATGATATGCGAGAGATACCCAACACAAGTGTGGGGGTTTGTGATAGGGGTTAAAATCACCATTCTTTTCCTAGTTATTTGAGGCTGTTTTAAGATTCCTTTGTTGTAATAACTAGGCATATTCCTTCCTATTTGAAATTTTGCTTGTAAAAGCTATTTTTGACAAATATTTGCAAATTTAAGTTAAAATTGAGCAGAAAGTGCACCGAACCAGAATGTACCTAGCGCCAGGCCCAACCAATGGATTAGGCACTGAGTCTATTTTACTCCAATAGAAGAAATTGAGCCAACGACAGGGGAATTCTAGAACAGACCTAGTGCCACGTCTGGCAAGTGCACCAGGCGCCAGGTCCAGTCTGTTTGTCAAGGAGAAATGGTAAAAAATAGAGCAAAAATAGGGGAAGAACAGAGTGTACCTAGTGCCAAGTGGGTCGAAGGTACCCAGCGCCAGATATGCTTTGGAGGCGGAAATTCTGTATGCGGAATTAGGGCTTATCTAATGATTTTGGTATTTTCGTACTCCTACTCGGCCAAGACTTTCTCAGCCACGAAATTGGCATCCAAGAGGCCTATAAAAGTACAACAGAATACAAAGGTTTGAGATATACAACATAGAAAGGTTAATTAAAGGGTAGAAATTTTGATTCTCTCATTGAAAGAGGAGTTCACCCACATCAAGGAAGATTGTTCAAGGGAGTCTTCAAGGAAGAAGAAAGAGGCTTGTCTATGAGTGCTTTCTTTTCTCTTTGTCTTCTTTTCCTTTAGCAATGATGTATTCAATACTCTTATTATAAGTTAACATTATTTTGGGATTCACGATTTTGCATTAATTTAGTTATTTGATCAATTCTTTGTCATCTTTGGTATTTCATTACTTGATTTCATTTGTTATTGATGCAAGTTCTTCTAATTGACTTCGACAAAATGATGTTAGGAGTTTCATTGCATTGATTTCGTATTTGTTAAATCTTGATGGATTTTAACGATGAAGTTAGGATTTTAGAACTAAGTGATCAAAGGTTAAGTTAATTTCACCTTGACATAGGCTATTAGCTAACTTCATGTTTCTAAGCAATTGAGATTCATGCATGTTTTGGTTAGGATGGCTTGATTAACAAATATGCTAATTGAATCAAGATATGAATTATGAGCTTAATGCATGTTTTGGGTATGTTATGTTGATTAACAAATCTGTTAATATGAATCAAAATATTAGATTCCACGATTGACAAATGAAATGGAATTTACCTAAGTAAATTCATGACTTTACAAACGATTGAATTTACTGTGCTTTCCTTCATGATGCCAAGATAATTATTAATTAAGAGAATTGCTAATTGGTTAATTGTTATGTTTTCTAGAATAATTGTCTAAATTGCATAACTTACATTCTTGAGTTGTATATATTTTTTATTTTTCTTTTTATTATTTTCTCACTTTATTTTGGTCAGTTAAACAATAAATGAAAAGTTATTAGTGTGTACTTGTTCCTTTGAGGATCAATACTCGTTAATTCCCTATAATATACTTGCGAAGAGTATACTTTCTCACATGTGTATTTTGAGGTTAATGTTTTAATTAAAACTTGACAAGGGATGGATTTAAATTTGATGATTTTATATACCCAAAATTTACGCATCACATTCTCAATAACGGGTGTTACGTGGAGGGGTATTTTGTCATTTTACTTGTAAGTCGAAGACATTGCACTTGCAATATTATTCTCAGGGTCAATATTTTCATACAGTGATAAATTGAATATTTAAGACGTAACACCCCACTAACTAGGCCCAACAGGGCCGGGGATGTCGCTCCGTTCAAAGGACTAGGGGCCTTTATAATTAAGACACACAAATAAAAATAAAACAATACTTTCAAATTAAAACTTATTACAACCCAAAAATTCAAGAACAAATCCGAAATAAAATTGTTCACTCTCAACTTCCAAAGCATTACATAAAATAAATCAGAATATCTTCCAAGCAGGCAACAACTAGCTACTCATCTCCATAGCAGGATCGACCTGAAATCATGGTAAAAAGGGTGATGAGATAAAAATTACAGTAAGTCCGTGTGTGCTTTGAGTGTCCAGTGAAAACAGTTCATGAATGCAAGGAGTAAGAACTTCGTAAGAAAAATACTGACAAGAAATAAATAATGTTAAAAACAAGAGTGGCATTTTGGCTTTTCCAACCATACATAAATAATAAAATCAACCACTCAAAAGGCGGCCATGGGTTACCACACGTTGGGCCCCATAACCATATAACGGTCAGAATGCCACACTTTGTGCAGACTGACAAAATGGTAGGTGATCGGCCTACTGGGTAAGATTTTCCTCCTTTTCCACACCCAAACAAAACCGGTTATCCATTCCGGCAACACAGAGTCCACATGACTGAAAACTACAAGCTCGAACCCGCATGACTAAGTAGTAATGACGTTTCTCTAAGTTGAGTTCATCTTTTGGAGGTGGCCTCCTGCCAGAAGACTCACTCTTGCTCTTCAAAACTAGTACTACTAGCCTACCCTTATTGAGTACTCAACGTAGTTTATCCCACTTGGGAGAAAACTGATAAGACATAACTTTACTTGAAAATGGCAATCAAGGGTTTCCAAAGTCTTTGTCAAAGTCAGTTTTAGAAATAGTTTAGTGTTTGAATAAAATTGCTTGTTGATTTTCAAAGAATTTGTTTGACTGAAACAAGAAAGGAAACAGTCTCGAATTGCCTTTACCAAATCAATGTTCACAAACTTCGGGTTTAGCTTGCTATAATAACTTTTTGCAACAAACAAGTTTTATGCAAGCGCTTACCTGATCCTTGCTCAAAATAAAGATCTCCAACAGCTGACCTAACCCCACCTAGGGCAAACATAAGCCATAATTAAACTTAAGCCAAAATTCACTTCCACATATAAACCTAGCTCAACTTACTACAATCATGACCTTAACGTCCCAAGCTTTAAGGCTAGATAATGAATAAAAGGGGTTTATAAAATAAATCTAGCTTGATATTAAAATAACTAGGGTTTGTGAAACAACTACTAATAAGTTGAAGGTTTAAATCTTGCTTTAAATAAATCAGGGTTTATTTGATGAAAGGTCCTATGACCTAGATGGAATTATTTAAAATAAGAATCTATTAATAATTAATTGTTAGAAAATAATTGGTAAATAAATAAAATTAATAGTAAATAAATTTTAATGTATTTGATTAAAAGATAATGAATAGATTTTAATAGTATTTATGAATATAAGACTTACAAATTTAATATTTTACCTATTATGATTATTTATATAAAAGGCTTTATTTGATATTATTATTTTATATAATATCTATATATTTTATTTCTTTAATAAAATCTATCAATTATTTGACTAAAATATCATTATTTTATATAAGAATCCAAATCCACATTTTCCTAGGGTTTTCGAAATTATAGTATTAATCATTTTATTGTTGAAATAAAATTGATTAACTTAATAAGCTTAGGGACAACAAGGTCATGATCATACTTTCTATTGCTAACCCTAATCATCAACATTCACTCTATACCAATCATCAAAACATCCAAATCATGAATAAAAGCATAGATCTAAATTTACCAACACATGATCTCAACTCCACTAAATATAATCATATGCATGGCCTCAACAATAATACAAGAACATAAACCTTATTCACCAAAGGTGACATAATCTCTAACATGCTTGATCATTCATACTACTCACGACATGAAGACATGCAACAAACCCTAAGATTTCATACATTCAACCAAGACAATCAACTCATGCATCAATCCCAACTCTATCATATACACATATTCATTCATGCTTCAATCTCAACTCCCTCGCAAAACACATCAATTCTCATACTTCAATCCCAACTCGAACACAAAATGCATGCTCAAACTTTAATCATAATCCATTCTTTTCCAAAACATTCTAGAGACATGAATCTAAGATTTAAAGAGAAGGTTGAAGAGGCTTACTTAGATGATGACTACCTTGAAGTCGTTTCAAGAAAAGCCTTACTCTTAGGAGACTTGATCCGTCTAAGAGAGAAGAAGAAAATATGGCCATGGTTGAAGTAACCATTCGGCCAAGAGAGAGAGAGAGAGAGAGAGAGAGAGAGAGAGAGAGATTTCATTAGCATATACTCATCAAAGTCGAAGGTGGAAGAAGATGAAGATGATTGTTCATGCTTACCTTGAAGGTGTTCTTGAGCCTTCAAGAAAATTCTAGTTTTTTATCCAAAAGTGAGACTTTGATTTCAGTGTTTGATGTTAAAAATTGCAGAAGTGGTTTCAAGGGGTTGAGTAGGTGTGATCTGGAGTTTTTGGAGAAGATTCGAGAGGTTTGGAGTGGTCTTAGGCGTGAGAACGTTAGTAGGTGTTCTTGGTCTTCTTAGTTTGGAGAGAATAGAGAGAATAGAGAGAGAGCTGGCTGAAATTCTATTTGGGAAGGAGTGGCCAACTGTTTGGGAGGGTTTTGGTAATTGAATTTTCTGATTTGAGAGGAAAAGGAAAGCTGGTTGTTTGAAATTCAAAAAGAATATTTTAGGGAATCAATTTTAGAAACAAATATGGTAAGAAGATCTTGGTTAATGGAGAGCTTTTGGAAGCTTCAATGGCCGGCTGCTTAGCTGTGATTTTTGCTGAGATGAATGATGTTTGAAGGAGCTTTAGAGTGGCCGAAAATATGGTGTACAATGGTAAAGGAATTTTCTGGTTGTTTAAGGGTTAATCTATGGTAGTTGGCTGAAATATCTTGCTGAAATTTTAGCCTCCCATTCATGGCTTAATTGGAGTAATTGATGGAGAGATTTTAGGAGCAGCCATGGAGCTGTTTTTCGTGCAGAACTCTGGAGAAGATGATGGAGCTCAGTTCATGGCTGATCAAGGTGAGTTTGCACAGAAAAATAGGATGAGTTTTCGGATAAGGGTGAAGGAGAAATAAGTTGGAAATTCTGATCAGGTTTTTTGCAAGCTTGCTGGAATTTCTGGGCAGATTCTTCTGCCATATTTCAGTCAGCTTGCAATAGGTTTGAAGGGCCATTGGAGGGTCCTTTAAGTCTGGTTTCCAGCCTTCATTATGGAGAAAAAATAAGGTTGAATTGCTGGTTAAAAAGGTGGAAGAACAGCTGGGTTTTTCGGACTGCTTTGCTGCAAAAGCTGTCTAGAAATTTTTCTTGTTTGCACAGCTTTTGTGCAGTCCGATTTTGGCTGGAATTTTTAGTCCTCAAGCTAAATGAAATGGTCATTTTTCTAGCAGCATTTGAGAGGGAATGATGGCTGAAAATTTTGGCTATTGGATTGATCAACAAGCTGGAAAAATTTCCAATTTACTACATGAAGAAGATGAACACACATAGGTTGGAGTTTGAAGGTTCAACCATGGAGATTAATTCTCTTGGGAACCTTCCACAACTCCTCCCCATTTTTGGTCAAGGAGACATCCTCACACAGATATTTTCGACACTCCAAGGTCAAAGAAGCTTGCTGGAAATTTTCTGGAAATAAAATGGCTTTGATAAATGGAACAACCTAATTGATTAAGAAGTAAAGAAAGCTAGAGATCAAGAAGGATATGAATCCCTTAGAAATTGTTGTAGGGCAAAAGAGTAGGATTAGGACATTCCTTTCATGTCTCTCTTAGGACAACACTCCTACTCCTCCCTAAAGCATACAAGGGACGAAATATAGCCTACCTAGCACAAAATGAAATTTAATTATGCTAAAACTCCAATGATGGAATTTGAACTCAAGACCCCAAGGAATTATTCCAAAGCTCTAACCACTAAACCACAACAACTCTTGTTCTTATTTTCTCTCCCAAATATTTTTTCTATTTAATCCTCAAGCTGTCTCCCTAATTCCTCCTCAAGTAAAATTACCATTTTTCCCTTCTTACTCAACAACCACAATCGAGCCATCTAGGCTACAAATCACATATCCAAGGCACATAAAATCATATAAGAATATATTTATGTATGTAAGAAAATATGATATGCATCCCAACCCCCTTACTCTATAGTTGGTTTTAGTTGGGGTTTCACATAAGATGATTAAAAAACTGTTATTTGTTAGTAGGGGTATTTTGGTCATTTTTATAGCCAAGAATCATATGTATTTTGTCTCTAGAGTAGCTCAAATAACCTTAGTAAATTTATTTACTAAATAGGCTTATTGGGTGATTTTATTATTGGAAGAATTATTCTAGAAGTTCAATTAATTATTTATTTGGACTAGAATAATTAATTGTGCTAATTTAATTAATTAATTATCTTGCATAATTTTATATTGGGCCCAAGTAGTATAATTAATTAATAAAAGAACTAATTTAATTAATTAGTTTATTAATTAATTATCTTAGGTAATTTTATATTGGGCCCAGGTCAATTAATCAATTAATAAAAGAGCTATTTAATTAGTCATTGGACTAATTAATATTACATGGCCCATCAAGGTTTCATGAAGCTACCATGTGCAAAGGGAAAAAGGAAATTAAAAGGAAAAGGAAATGAAATAAACGGATGGGGCGGTTTTGATTTTGTTAAGGAAAAAGGAAGCTGTTTTATTAACAAGCATCATGTGTGCTTTTTAAATGAATTTTGACCAAATTCCTGAGTGAATGGATGGATAGTGCTTTTAGTTTTCCTTAAGAAAAAATAAAAGCCATCATTTTTCCTTTTGGCCGTTTGTCCTTTGTTTTTCCCTTAGCGATTAGCTCTTCCGTTGTTCTTCTTATCTTCTTCACCCTTATTCTACTTTTATCGGTAGAGGTCTATAATGGTTAGAGAATACTCTAGAAGATCAAAATCTAGCAAATACACGGTAAGTGTTTGAAGCAAAGGAGCCTACAGTTAGCAGGCATTCCAGTCAAAATAGAGCCATCAAACCCCACACCAACTCCGGTTGTTCAAGTTAAGTGCCCTAAAAGTAAGTGTTCCTAGACTTTGACTTGGGAAAATTTTTAATTTTCTATCTTCCGTTGCTTATTTAATTTTCCCGCGATCGTTCATTTATAACATAAATACTCAAATAATATTTCATAATAAGATTTATCTAAATATTGACTTATTAAATATAAAACATCAAATATTTTCAAATTATTTACTATCCAGTAATCCATCTATATGTTAGACATTTACTTATATGGTCCTTTAATTACTTGTTATTTACTTATTCGTTATTATTTATTAATTACTTATTTATTTTATGAACAAACTTTATTTTAATTAATTAATTATTTTTTTATTTATTTACTCCGTCATCTATCCATTTACTTTTTTTAGCTTATTGTCTAGTAAATATAGTTAGCGTGAATTATTTCATGACAAGCATGCAAAGTTTGAGGTGAGGAAATTAGTTGGTTTGAACTATTTGATGACTTGATGTTGGTAGTTGAGCTATTTTGGATACTATGACAACATAAAGGTCATAGGAAAGTTTGTGACGTGATCTTTGTATTTTCCTTAGACGGAACTAAGTTCCTTTGAACAAGTCATCAAAAGAATCTTCTATCTATGAGATAAAGGAATCAGGTAAGTCTTTGCATTAAATGTTTGATATAAAAGCTTTGAACTGCAAGTCATTTGGAAATTGTTTGTTATACCAATGACATGATAGACTGGAATTTAAGCTTGACTCTTTCTCAATAAAAGTTTTCCTTCAGACAAATATTTTATTGGAAAATCATTTTTCAATTGTAAAACGATTTTTTGGCTAATAATTTGGACATCATGCTTGCATGGCCAGAGTTGTTGGAAATGTTTTCATTGAGATTGGTTTCTGATCGATGTGTTGAAATGTTTAGTACTCAATAAGGGTAGACCTCTAAGACTAACCTTAGAACAGTAGGGCAAGTCTCTCAGTAGGAGGTCACCTTTGAGAGGGAAGCTCTATCTAAAAAATATGATAGTCTTAGTAGGTTAGATCGGCCAGAGCTAGTGCCTCAATCCTAGTGGGCTGATTTTTCATGATGGACAATTGGTAAGTTAGGGTAAGAGACGGAGAGGTATCTTACTCAGTGGACTATACAACCATTATATTGCGATGTAGGGTTTCACAGTATTTGTCATGATGTAGGGATTCATGACAAGGCTATGATGCAAGGTTTCATAGTCCATTTATTTTTGAGTGGTTTTGTATGTTACATACTTTTATGATTTTGATATGATTAATACCACTCACTTTATTTATGGAAAATGTTTCACTTGCAGTTAAATTTTGATAATTGGTTTCAAAGTGCATTCATGAAATCTATTTTGATCCAGTCAAGAGTACATACAGGACTTACTGAGATGTATTTCTCACACTCTTTTTAATATCATATTTTAGCCTCTGCTGGCTTTAACAAGGTTGTGCGCTCTTAGAAGATAGGTACTATAATTTTTTTGATTTTGTTCTTCTACGGCAATTGTTTCATTTTATGTATTTGGGAGACTTGTAGACATTATTTTCCTTTGCAATAAGATTTTGAGTTACTTTCCCTTGGATGGGGTGACATCCCTGCCCATTTT
This sequence comes from Voacanga thouarsii, assembly GCA_026120185.1. Taxonomy (NCBI): domain Eukaryota; kingdom Viridiplantae; phylum Streptophyta; class Magnoliopsida; order Gentianales; family Apocynaceae; genus Voacanga; species Voacanga thouarsii. The sequence continues at coordinate 1,984,582 of JANUWF010001915.1, read as the reverse complement.
GGGAATATGTGTAGTTGAGGTGTTACAATGTCAGGTATCTATAGCATAAGCTCTGAGAATTCCCACACATATTCCCTAATATGGCTATCCTGAAGGATTAAAAATAGAAAACATCAAAGACAACGCAGCAAAAAAATTTTAGTTTTTCGATCCACATCTAGGAAAGAGTATGTACTTATCTTGTTTGGTTGCAGATTAACCAACAAGGTGCCGGGTTGCACTGGATCTTGCGATGGAAAGGGAGAAGGAGGCCTCAATGGCTCGACCGGTATTGTTGCAAATCTTCTACTCCTACATATCAAACTTCTCCAAGCTTCTTCTCTTAGTCTTCCGGAGTATGACTCTACCTTGATTTTTTTGTTAGCTTAGTGAAAGCTCCTTTGGATAACCAAGATCCACTCCTAGAGAAAAATGAGAGAAGGAAGAGGAAACACAAGAGGAAGGGTGGCTACATACATAAGAGGGAGAGAAAGCTAGGGTTGGGAAACCTTTCCATCTCTTCCCTATATATTTTGGTCACCCTAGGGTTTAATGAAACCCTAGTGGACCAAAACACACTAAGCTCTAATAGGCTTGGTGTTGAGCTTATAAGCCAATCCTCTTTATTATCTTTTCTGGGCTTTATCCAATACCCAAGATAATGTCCAATTAGACTCTTAATATATAGCAACATATATCAGTCTAATGAAATAATTTATTCCAGCCCAATTTTTTGAATTCAGTAATTTTTTTTTTGGCCTTATGAAAAACCCAAGACTAATTAATTAATTCTAATTGGACTTTTAGAATAAATTTTATTTTTCTTCCAAATAATTATCCATGAAGCCCAAATTGTGTCTAGACAACACCAAGGTAACATGAGTTACTCCAAGGATCAAGAGACATATTATTCATGGCTACTAAAATGATCAAAATGCCCTTACTATTAAATAGTTGCATTTTACCATTTTAAATATTCTCATTTATCATAATATGAAAATATTGATCCTCAAGAATAATATTGCTAAAACAATGTCTCCGACCTTCAGGTGAAATGACGGAAATACCTCTCTATGTAATACCTATCAATGAGATGTGATAAATGTACTAACACCCATATCAAAGACATCTACCATCATTAGATCTCTAGTCCGATAATCCATGATATAAGGTAAACCATTCCTCATTGGAACTCAGGGCATAATAGTCTTATTTTGATGAAATACCTAATTCCATCAAATGACTAAGAACTCAATTTTACTTGTATAATAAGTAACCATGGTCTATACCTTACTATGAAGAACAACCCAACACATAAACCATTACTTGTCACACTTGAACCTTAAATGTGCAATAATATAAGAAACAAACCAAACTGAATGAATTTAGTGGACCTGGCGCTCGGTCTAACGGACCTAACTAGTGCCAGGTCTGCTCTATTTTTCAAGAACTCCGGCTGGGTAGAGTTAACTTGGCGCCAGGTCCAGTGGACCCATCTGGCGCCAGGTCTATTTGTAATATATTTACACAGAATACATAGTCTTTGAGGGCATACTTTCCAATAATCTCCCACTTGCACTACAAAGACTAAAAATGTCCATAAGTGCCTACCCCTATGACATCTAAGTGTCTGCAAAACAACTTTTCCACCAAAGGCTTGGTAAAGTGATCTGCCAGATTGTTGACAGAGGAAATCTGATCAACCACAATCTCCCGTTTCTAGATGAACTCCCAGATGAGGTGATATTTCTTCTCAATGTGCTTACCCTTCCTATGGTTTCGAGGTTCCTTCCATTGTGACACTGCTCCAATGTTCTCACAGTAGATCGTGACAGGCTTGTCCATGTGCGGTACTACTCCAAGTTCTGTGAGGAACTTCCGAAGCAACACAGCTTCTTTAGAAGCTTCTAAAGTAGCAACGTACTCAGCTTCCATAGTAGAATCAATAATGCAGGATTATTTGATACTTCTCCATGAAATAGTTCCTTCAAATAAAGTGAAGACATATCCACTAATGAATTTTCTTTCATCTTTATCTTCCTGGAAGTCTGAGTCTGTGTAACTGGTAAGAACCAAATTATCAGCACGATATATAAGTATATAATCTCTCGTTTCTTTGAGATATTTTAGTATATGCTTGACGGCTTACCAGTGAGCTTCCTCTGGGTTTGATTGATATCTACTAACCATGCCTACTGCAAAACAGATATTTGGCCTAGTACAAAGTATAGCATACATGAGACTTCCTACAGCCGAAGTATAAGGGATCCTGCTCATTTCCTACTTTTCTTCCTTTGTCTGAGGACACTGCTTGGAAGATAAAGATAATCCATCTCTAAAGCGTCTACTAGCCCCTTTACATTGATCCATACTGTACTTGATCAACATCTTATCAATAGAAGTAGATTGGAATTAGCCTAACATTCTCTGCTTCCTATCTCTAAGAAGCTTAATACCTAAAATGTAGCTAGCTTATCTTATGTCTTTCATGTTAAATTGACTAGATAGCTAAACCCTAACAGATAATAATGTCCCTACATCATTTTCAATGAGTAGAATGTCATCTACATAAAGTACCAAGAAAATCACTTTGCAACTGTCTGATTTCCTATACACACATGGTTCATCCACATTTTGAATGAAATCATAAGCCTTCAAAGTTTTATCAAAACGTATGTTCCATGCTTGCGACGCTTGCTTAAGTCCATATATGGACTTCTTAAGCTTACAGACCATTTGTTCTTGACCTCTAACAATAAAAACTTCTGTCTGGGACATATAGATGTTTTCTCTAAGATAGTCATTTAAAAAAGCCATCTTGACATTCATTTACCATATCTCATAGTCATAATGACATGCGATGGCTAAGAGAATGCGGATAAACTTAAGCATGGCTACTGGTGAAAATGTTTCATTATAATCAATCCCTTCTTTCTGAGTATAACCTTTAGCAACCAACCTTGCTTTATAGGTTTCAATCTTTCTAACTACACCTCTCTTCCTCTTGTATACCCACTTACATCTAATTACTTTTATCCCATCAGGTGCAGTGACAATATCCCAGACCTGATTAAGGTACATAGACTCAATCTCGGTATTCATGGCAGGCTGCCATTTGTCTACATCAACATCAACAATGGCCTCTTCGTATTTAGTGGGATCTTATTCCTGATGATCAAATACTAGATTATAGATTTTTTTGGTCCATCTTTTTGGAACTATTGTGATCCTCCCACTACGATAAGGCTCAGTTTGTATAGGAGCATTCGGTAGAATTTTTCTTGATTCCTCGATTGGGGTATTATGAGAACCTAAAGTTGCATCAGTGACCAACTTCTCTTCTAACTCTATTCTACTTGAACCCATGGTGGATGTAACTTGTTCATTCTATAAGTATCTAGTATTAGTACTAACAATTACCTTATTCTCTTAAGGATGATAGAAATATCCACCTCTTGTTCTTGTTGGATACCCAATGAAGTAGCATAACTCTAATCTTGGTTCTAGCTTACTTCTTTTTGTCAGCATATAAGTTGGACAACCCCATATCTTAAGATGGTTCAAACTAGGCTTTTATCCAATCCACATCTCATAAGGTGTCCTAGGTACTAATTTGAAAGGTACAAAGTTCAAAATATATGTCGTTATTTCTAAGGCATATCCCTAAAAAGAAATAGGAAGAAATGCATGACTCATCATGCTTCTGACCATTTCCAGCAAAGTTCTATTTTTTTCTCTCAGCTACTCCGTTCTACTAGGAAGTCCCAGGCGTAGTTATCTGAGATATTATGCCATGATGTACCAAGTAATCCTTAAACTCACCAAGGAGGTACTCCCCATCATGATCCGATCTCAAAGCTTTAATTAATTTACCTATTTTATGCTCTATTTTAGCCTTAAACTCTTTGAATTTATTAAAAGAGTCAGACTTGTGCCTCATCAGATAAATATAACTAAAATGAGTGTGATCATCTATAAAAGTAATAAAGTACTCGTAGTCTCCCTTAGCTGGTGTAGTCATCGGACCACAAACATCTGTATGAACTAATACTAGTATTTCTGTAGCTCTATCCGCCTTTTTGGTAAAGGACCTTTTGGCTATTTTACCTTTAAGGCAAGATTCACATTGAGGCCATTCTTCCAATCTCAATGAACATAAAGGTCTATCATGGATTAGTCTCTAAATCCAATTAGGATTTATATGTCCCAATCTTAGATGCCACAAATACGAGTCATTTGATATGGTCTTTCTCTTTTTATTATGAGGTTTAGTTTGAATATTATTTATTTGATTTCTAATAGGATGTGTATAAAAAAGATTTTCATACATGTTTCATGTACAAATTAAATTACCATTTCTATTGATGGAAACACCAGAATGGAAAGAAACATAATATCCTTGATTCATCAATTTAGAAACTGAAATCAAATTATGTTTAAAACAAGAAACACATAACATATATTTTAAAAGTAACTTCCTATTATAATAAAAAATAAGCTCAAAATCTCCCACTGCTTCAGCCCATATTCTTACTCCATTCCCTACTTGAAGTCCATGCTCACCCTTACTGAGTCTCCTTATCCTTTTCAATCCCTACAAGAAGTTACAGACAAGGTCTTTGGCTCCAGAATCAACTATCTAAGAAGATGTTGATCCAACCATCAAAATAGACTCTATGTATACAGCAATACCTAAAGTAGACTTAGCTAAGAAGTCTGGACAATCTTTCTTCCAATGCCCCTTATTGCCACACTTGAAACATTTACCTTTGGGCTTGGTATGACCAGATACTTTTGGTTGGGCTCCTGCGTTGTTCTGGACCTTCCTCTTCTTTAATTTCTTAAGCTTTACCTTAATTCTAGAAGAAGCAGAACGAGAGACCAAAACCTTTAACATAAGCTTCATGATCTTCTCTGCTACCTGGAGCACTTTTATAAGCTCTGTGAAATTCATATCCAATTTGTTCATTGTGTAGTTCAAATTAAACTATGAATATGAATCAGGCAGAGTTTCAAGAAACATGTTAATTTGGCTTTTAGGATCTATCGTTGCCCCTAGGACCGTGGCCTAACATTTCTGAAATATTGCAAAAAATATTCATTTAGTTTGTAAAAAAGAATGCATATTTCTTTGATAATAGATAACTCTTAAAACCATTATTAATAATATAAATAGTTTGGATCTTAGAAAAACTAACAGAGCTTCATAGGAAGATTAATAGCATTCTAAGTTAAGTATATAACCATCACTAATCAAAACTTCCTTAATAGGTAATGATCTAGAAAAATTTCCAACGATAGGATGGCCACTGATTCATTCCACTTATGAGAAATCCAGTGCTAAAAACCTCCAACGTAGGTTGGTCGATCCTAGCATATACCCTAGGCTTTAAATTTTACTCTTCCATTAGTTATAGATACTTATGGAAATCCATCCTATAGGGGGTCATGCTCAGAATGACACAAGCAAATCTACTATCTCTAATGATAGTTGTGATGGAAGCCATGGGTCGTTGAAACCCATCTTGAAGATTAAATGGCACACAAATCACAACAAATGAATAGAAGAACAAAAATACAGCGGCTAAAACGTGAGTATTATTGGGTATCTCATGCATATCATATATGGCGCAGCGAAAAATAAGAATGAGCTACCACCCCAGGATCCGCATATGTGTGGAAAACAAGACATAAAGAGAACAAAGGACCTTCCTTTGAGCGTCTGAAAAATAAAATTTTTTCTTCTTCAAGTCTAATTCGCGATCCAGCAATCCTCTCGATCAAACACCACGAGAGTCGAATGTCCAACCACTATAATTACAGTGTGTGATTATCTCTAACAAAAATCCACACGGAGGATCACACTCAAGCACTAAGATGTTTATGTGCTAGCATAAACCAAAGTAGCGGCTAGGGTTAGGGTTTCTCGTTTCCTTTTGCTGAAGGAAAAAAATGAGAGAGACAAAGAAGAGAACGTTGGAAGCTGTTGTTTCGTGAATCACCCTTACCATTAGGGTTTCGTGCATATCCCCCTATATTTTATGAAAATCACTGAAAACTGAGAATTCTAAAACAGTTAGAATTTCCTAATTGTAATTCGAAACATCAAGTTCTCACAATTACAATTTGGACCACAAATTATTACTAATTATAATTTGTCCACAACAACCTCTCTTTCTCGCAATTAACCCCACTATGTTATCAAATAACATCTTGAGTATATAATCCTCTATTGTGTGTGACCTATTAGGTTTCCAAGTCAATTGGAACAGAACATGAATTAATCCAAACATCTTTGAGATTAATAATCCATAATTAATTAGAATTAATCCTATCAATTCTAATCAGGATTGGTTTATTAATTGATCAATTAATAAACCCATATTCCCAGATCATAAGCGATATCTAGCAACACATCATGACCACTCAATAGTTCAGGAAGTCAAGTACCTTGACATGAACCATTCAATAACAAACTACAGGGTAATTAACTCCTTTCACTATATAATATCTCATTCAGTTTGGAGTACGAAATTAGTGCCAACTCTCTCCAGAATATATTAATTCTGGCCCAAATATAATAGTACTTGTACCAGGAACCCACCACTCTAAATATGTATCAATTGGAATTGTTTCCAATACACAGACGCCTTGACTAAGGACTTCTTAGTAGTAATTCCTACAAGTGGTCGTGAGATATTCTCCCCTACTATTAGGAGTAGTGAATCCTTTATTGACCCTCTCAACTACTTTTGTTTACCTCACAATGTACTGAATATCAATCCCATAGGCAGCCCTCGATCTAGCTCTAGAGATTGGAATCAAAGTACAATGCTCAGTAAACAAAATACCTTGGAGATCTCAAGTCTATGTATACTTGCGCATTAGCTATATTGAGATTATATTACTAGCACTAAATAGTTATCTAAGTGAATATCTCATAGCTAGATCATCCAATGTACTTGTTCCATTAACATGCATCCATGTGTAAACTTTGAGTATCTCAATACTCACGGATATAAGAAGCACTGCCTGATCAAATCAGGAAGTCTAACACATGCTAGTCTTAATGCATTAATGATGTCCTGTCTCATTAATACTATGAGTAGGAACTATTTAACTACTAACACTATACAATGTTGTAGGAATCTCGTATCATGATTTCCTTAACACAGTGTTGTACTAGGGACTTTATCAAACAATTATGTTAAATAAAAGTAAACGAAAGAAACTGTAAGATAAATAATACATTTTATTAAAATAAAATATGTCATATACAACGTATAAGTGATTGCTTCTAGGGCATAACACTAACAAGTATTACCTCTCCTATGTCTCAAGGTTTGCTGCAATGGAATATGCAGAACTGTGATAGGTGCACTAGTGGAAACCTCTGGTCCGATTCCTGCAAGCCTCCTGCTGCGTCTGTACATGTATATAAATGCCAAACTCTTCTTGATCTTCCAATATATGGCCTGCCTAATCCAATTTTAGTGAAGACTCACAAGACTAAGGAATGGGAAAAAATAATTCTCTTTCTAGCAAAAATAATGATGCACACACAGAAGCTTTTTTCAGAGAGAAAAAGGAGTCCTGCGAAGAAGAAACCGTGTGTCTAGTTCTTATCACATATCACACGATTCCCCCCCTCCCCCCCCCCCTTTTTTTTTATTTTCCAATCCCATAAAAACTTGATAACCTCAAAGCATCATAGTATATCTATGACTCTTATCCCAGGCTAATATCCACGAATTTCTGAGACTTTAATTTGGCTCATTGGACTCTTAGTTTAGCTTTTTGAACTAAATTAATTATTCTAATTAGAACCAAATAAATGGCCCAATAAGTAATTAATTTTTCAGCCCAAATAAACTAGTCTAATTAACATAACTATATCTGTTTAGTCCTAGGTCAATCTTTAATTATTCAAATTGGGCCAAAGCCATAAAGAATTAATTAACCCATCATACTAATTTAATTAATTCTCTCTCTCTCTCTCTCTCTATGGACTTTTATTTTATTCTAGTCCAATAATTAAACCAGGCTATTTAAATAAAATAAATTTCAATTAATTTAATTTATGACCAATTCCTTAGCCTATATATAATTAGGACTTATGGTCTATACTGGGAACAATAGGACATACCGCCTTAGCTACTAAAATGACCAAAATACTCTTGCCATATAAATAGCTATATTTTACATTTTAAATATTTTCTAATATGACCATAAGAAAATATTAACCCCAAGGACAATGCTGCGTTAGCAAAGTCTCCAACCTACAGGTGAAATGACTAAAATACCCCTCTACACATCGCCGTGCATTTGAGAGGAAGAAATGTACTAACTACTCTCTAAATAACATCTACCATTATTAGGCTTCTAATCTAATGATCCACGACTTCCTAGATTATTTTCGCTTTCCAAGGGAGCTATCCTAAAGCAAACATCTAAGTCATGTTTCCCAGGGCCCTGGATATTTAGATCATTCAGATAATCACAAGGGGCGATATAGTATAGAGACTATCTTGTATAAGTCTATCTTAACTAACTTGTCACATATACCCAATATGTAAGTATATTAGTCCTACAATAGAACCTCAACTAAAGCATATCAAAGTACATGCTTCCAACTTCGTCAAACCACCAACTCATACTCAAATTATAGAGTACTAGTCCACACTGTAGCAATAGTAGTTTAGGTTCCTACCATATAGTACTTTAAGAAACCACAACTACAGGTCCTGTTCTATATATTTGAAATACGCTTATGTCATGAAGTGAGTGGATTACTCACTGGCTAAAGGTAAGCCATTCCCCATTTAGAATTCATAACACAATAACCTAGACATGAAGTGATTCACATTCTCATCAATCAGTTAAGAACAAATGTTTATGTGTTAAGTAACCCGTGATCCATACCATACTGTGAAAGACCACCATTCACATGGACCACTTACTTAAATACAATGGGTCTTTTCCAAACGTAATTGTGCATAAATAAAATGTAAATTCACAAATAATTTTTGAGAATAAAATTTTCTATTAAAATATTCGATGTTTACATTAGAAACCTAGTCTAAGAGGGCATATATCCCAGCAATCTCCCATTTGCAATCTAAGACTAAGTAAGTCTGTAGGTGCCCACCCCTATGGCATCTAAGTGTCTCTTGAAGACTCTCTCAGCCAAGGGCTTGGTGAATGGATCTGCTATATTATTCTCTGGGGCAATCTATTCTACCATGATTTCCCATCTCTGGATAAAATCCCGAATCAGGTGGTACTTCCTCTCGATGTGCTTCCCCTTCTTGTGGTTCTTGGGTTCTTTGGATTGCGATACTGCTCCAGTGTTGTCGCAATACATCATAATCGGCCTGTCCATGTGTGGCCCTACTCTAAGTTCTGAAAAGAACTTTTGAAGCCAGACTGCTTCCTTAGATGCCTCCGAAGCTGCCACATACTCAGCTTCCATGGTTGAGTCAGTAATGCAAGATTGCTTGATACTCCACCATGAAATGGCACCTCCAGACAAGCTAAAGACATATCCACTAGTGGATTTTCTCTCATCCTTATCTGCCTGGAAGTCTGAGTATGTATATCCTATATGAACCAAGTCATAAGCCCTGTAAACTAGCATATAATCTTTCGTTCCCTTGAGGTACTTGAGAATATACTTTATAACTTGCCAATGAACTTCCCCAGGGTTTGACTGATATTTGCTATCTATGCCTACGACAAAGCAGATATTTGGCCTAGTACATAGCATGGCGTACATAAAACTTTCCATAGCCGAAACATAAGGAATCCTACTCATTCTGTCTTTTTCTTCTTGAGACTTAGGACAGTCCATTACATAAAAAGACAACCCATGCCTGCAAGGAATTGGAGCTCCTTTGCATGAGCCCATGCTGTACTTGGCCAGCATCATGTCCATGTATATTGCTTGGAATAATACTAACATTCTCTGCTTTCTATTTCAAAGAAGCTTAATCCTAAGAATGTAACTGGCTTCTCACAAGTCTTTCATACTGAATTAACTAGACAGCTAAACTTTTGTAGCTGATAATACCCCTACATCATTTCCAATGAGTAGAATGTCATCTACATACAAGACAAGAAAATCCACATTAATGCTTTCAAATTTCCTATACATGCATGGTTCATCCTTGTTTTGAATAAAACTGTAAGACTTTACAGTCTCGTCAAAACGAATGTTCCATGCTCTTAATGCCTGCTTAAGTCCATAAATGGACTTTTTAAGCTTGCAAACCATATGTTCTTAACCTTTAGCAATAAAGCCTTTCAGTTAGAACATATAGATGTCTTTGCTAAGATGGCCATTTAAAAAGGCCGTCTTGACATCCATTTGTCATATCTTGTAGTTATAATAACATTTGATGGCAAAGAGGATACGGATGAACTTAAGTATGGCTTCCGGGGAAAAGGTTTCCTCATAATCGATTCCCTTTTTCTAAGTATACCCTTTCACCACAAGCCTAGCTTTGAAGATTTCTACCTTCCCATCTACTCCTCTCTTCCTCTTGTATACCCATTTACACCCAATGGGTTTTATCCCTTCAAGTGAAGCTACAAGATCCCAAACCTAATTGAAGTACATAGACTTAATCTCGGCTTTTATTGCTTCATGCCATAGATTTGCATCGATATCAGCAATAGCCTCCTCATATCTAGTAGGGTCTTATTCCTGATGGTGGGAGACTAGCTCGAAAGCTTCTCCAGTCTATCTCTTTGGAACCCTAGACACTCTCCCACTATGACGAGGCTCTATTTGTACAGGCTCTTGAGATTGTGCCTGTTCTAGTTCCATAATCGGATCAGAAGAAGTTGATTCTGAAAATAACTTCTCCTTGAGTTCCAACCTAGTTGAACCTTTAATAGAAGTACTCCGATCATTCTCTAAGTATCTACCATTGGTACTAACCAGTACTTTCTGCTTCTTAGGAGGATAAAAGTAACCACCATTTGTCCCTTTTGGATACTCAACAAAATAGCATAATTCTAATCACGGTTCCAACTTGTCTCTCTTGATCAATACATAAGTTAGACAACCCCATATCCTGAGATGATTTAGACTTGGCTTACGCTCAGTCCACATCTCATAAGCAGTCCTAGGTACTGACTTGGAATGCACCAAGTTCAGAATGTATGTCTTGTTTCCAGGGCATATTACCAAAAAGATACTGGAAGAGTAGCATGAGACATCATGCTTCAGACCATTTCCATCAATGTCATATTCCTTCTCTTAGCTACTCCATTCTGCTAGGGTGTCCCCGGCGCAGAGAGTTAGGATACTATCCTATGATGTACCATGTAGTCCTTGAATTCGCTGAGGAGGTACTCTCCACCACAATGCAATCGTAAGGTCTTGATCAGTTTAACTGTCCGACGTTCTACTTCAGCCTTAAACTCCTTAAACTTGTCAAAAGAGTCAGACTTGTGTCTCATCAGGTAAATATAACCAAACCTTGTACAATCATCCATGAAAGTGATAAAGTACTCAAACCCCCCACTAGCTAGTATAGACAAGGGACCACACACATCGGTGTGAACAAGACTCAATATCTGCTTGGCTCTATTTGCCTTTGGGGTAAATGACCTTTTGTCATCTTTTCCATTAGGCAGGATTCACACTGAGGCTAATTTTCCAATCTAAATGAGCCTAAAGGCCCATCATGGATTAACCTCTGAATCCTGGTTGAGTTGATATGACCCAACCTTAGATGCCAAAGATATGAGTCATTGATATTGGTCTTTCTCTTCCTAGTTAAAGGTTCAGATTGAGCATTATTTAACTGATTGTTAATAGGGTTTAAGAAGAGTAGATTTCCATACATGTGGCCAGTACATAAAATTTCTCCATCTCTACTGATAGAAATACCAGAATGGAAAGATACAGAATATCCTTGATTTATTAGTTTCGCAACTGAAATTAAATTCTGTCAAAATCCAGGTACATATAAAATAACTTTTAAAACCACTATTCTATTACAATTAAAAATAAGATCCAGCTCTCCTATTGCAAGGGCCCACACTTGTGCTCTATTTCCCATGCGTAGCCCATGTTCGCCCTTCTTGAGCCTTTCAATCTTTCTAAACCCCTGCAAGGAGTTACATATATGATCAGTGGCCCCTGAATCAACAATCCAGGTGGAAGTTGACCCAACCATTGATATAAACTCTAGATAGAAAACATTACCTGTGGGGTTTTTCTTAGCTTGAAGATCTGGACACTCCTTTTTCCAGTGTCCCTTCTTCCCACATTTGAAGTACTTGCCCTTGGTTTGTCTTTGGGTTGGGCCACTGCGTTTCCCTTCTTCCTTTTGAACTTTCTTGGCTTGGGCCAGTTCTAAAGGAAGAAGCCTTAGCAATCATAGCCTTTGATTGAGGCTTCATGACCTTTTCCACCATCTGGAGCTCCTTCATCAACTCAGTTAAACTCATGTTTAACTTGTTCATGTTGAAATTCAACTTGAACTGAGTAAAGGAACTTAGTAGATATTCGAGAATCATGTCCACTTGGCTTTCGGGGTCAAGGACAGTCCCTAAGATTTTTGCTTCCTCGAAAGCAGCAATCATCTTGAGCATGTGCTCTCTGACTGATGCTCCCTCAGCCATCTTAGTGTTAATTATTGTTTGAAGAACCTCCTACCTTGCGGGCCGGCTATTGTTCGTGAACATCGTGGCTAGTGACTGGCTAATATCGTACGTTAGACATGGAGGCTAACATATAGTAGCGTGCCATTTCGTCAACCTTCTTCCACGCCTTCTCATCCTCTCACTCTTCAGCGTTAGAACCTTCCCCAATAACATGGCAGGTTTCGTAGAGGACATACTTATACTCTTCAGCTGTAAGTATTATGTCCAGGTTCCTCTTCTAATCCATATAGTTTGAACCCGTTAGCTTATTCTCACAAAGAATAACGTCCAAAAGACTAAAAGAACCTCCCACCATTTCTGAAAACGAAAATAAAAGAAAGGATTTAGTTTGTGAAAAAAAATAAAATTAATTTGTGCACTTTATCCTCATATTAAAACTGATAATAGTTAACTATTATCTTTATTATAATTAATTTGGCTCTTAGGAAAACTGATATAGCTTCTTGAGAAGATTAACAGTTCCCTAAGCTAAGTGTGTTAACCACCACAAATTAATTTTCCTTCTAGGTAATTAATACCCCTCTACACATCGCTGTGTATTTGAGAGGAAGAAATGTACTAACACCTCTCTAAAAGACATCTACCATCCTTAGGCTTTTAGTCCAATGATCCACGACTTCTTGGATTGTTTTTGCTTTCCAAAGGAGCTACCCTGAAGCAAACATCTAAGTCATGTTTTCTAGGACCCTGGATGTTTAGATCATTCAGACAACCACAAGGGACGATATAGTATAGAAACTATCTTGTATAAGTCTGTCTTAACTAACTAGCCACATATACCCAATATGCAAGTATATTAGTTCTACGATAGAACTTCAACTAAAGCATATCAAAGTACAAGCTTCCAGCTTTGTCAGACCACAAACTCATACTCAAGTCGTAGAGTACTAGTCCACGCTGTAGTAGTTGTAGTTTAAGTTTCTACCATATAGTACTTGAAGAAACCACTACTACAGGTCCTGTTCTACGTATTTGAAATACGCTTATGTCATGAAGTGGGTGGACTACTCACTGGCTAAAGGTAAGCCATTCCTGATTTGAAATTCATAACACAATAATCTAGATATAATGTGATTTCCATTCTCATCAATCGGTTAAGAACAAAAGTTTATGTGTTAAGTAACCCATGGTCCATACCTTACTGTGAAAGACCACCATTCACATGGACCACTTACTTGAACACAATAGGTCTTTTCCAAATGTAATTGTGTACAAATAAAATATAAATTCACAAACAATTTATGAGAATAAATTCTTTTGTTAAAATATTCGATGTTTACATCAGAAACCTAGTCTAAGAGGGCATATATCCCAACACCTTTCCTACTTAATCTTTTATTGAAAATATAATTTTTGGACCAAAAACATTTTCTACAATCTTATGGCTTCATTAACTTTAGTAAAAAAAAAAAACTAAAATTCAATATTATTCTCTATGTCACGGATTAAATCTTGTTGAGAGAATAAATTATGAATTTATTTTACTCTTCTAAGTTAACAGCCAAGTAAAACTTTATTAAATAACTTCAAATTCAACATTATTCTCTATTGTAAGGAATGAACCTTTTAAGAGAATAAACTAAGAACTCTTTTAGTTTAAAGTTTCTTAGATTCAAACGTTTTATCAACAACTGTTCTATCTAGTGAGACTTTGGTCTCACAAGAACTTAAGCCATTGATCACAAAAATGAAATAAGTATGATAACGAATGTAAACTTTTTCATGATTAAACTATTCATTTATTCCAAAGTGACCAAATAAAATTTAATGATCTTGTTTAAAGTATTAAGATAATTGTAAAATTTTGATTAATGAATTGCTAAAAATAAAAATTATTAAAAAATAAATATTTTGTATAAGATCATTAAGGTATTTATTGTCATTTTGATGTGATCTTATGGGGGATGATTTTGTGAATTTCGTGGCTATTTTTAGGAAAAAAATTCAAGATTCAATTTAAGACCCAAAACAAATATTTTAGTGAAGAACTCACACACCCAATTCAAATATTAGGACTCTAGGTTAAATAGAGAACCTAGTAAGAATCAAGTCTTCCAAATCACAACCTTAGACCCTTGGTTCAATTAAGAAACCAAAAATACTTGAATAAAAGACTTTGGCGACTAAAATAACCCCTACTCAAGAACTTAAGGAAAATTAGTTCTTAAGACCTTTTTTTGATAAGCTAATTTGATATATCCTTATAGGGTTTATAGACTTATTCAAAGGTAAGGAATATAATTCTAAGAATAAGTCTCGGGTTTCATGGGAAACCTAACAGAAAACTATCACAAGAGTTCTTCAATTAACTTAATAATATCCAACTTCTAACTTGTGTTTACAATGTTATAATGGGGTATATATAGAACCCCAATCCTAAGTTACTCTAAGGTTACAAATCTTTGTCAAAAGAAGGCTTAAAAATAAGTTAGCCTTAAAAGTCAATACAAACCATAGAAAATTAAAAGAAGTCAAAGCTATCTTAAAATAAGCATTACAATGTCTTAGTAATGTTGCACGACTTTGCGCATGAGATGTACAGTGTGCCAGAGTTAAGCTGATTAAAAATGGTATGTGCACGGGACAGTGGCACAATTGTGCATCTAGCCTTGCAGAGCTGCTTGTAGATTTTATGTGAATCCCCACCTAAAGCCAACCCTAGAGTAAGAGGGTCGGGATACATATCATATTTTATTGCATGCATAAATATATTTTGAAATAATTTTATGTGCTTTAGAATTATAATTTACAGTCTAGAAGGCTTAGTTGTGCTAATTGAGTAGGAAGGGTAAAATGGTAATTTTTCTTGAGGTCAAGATAGGGAGATAGCTTGAGGATTTAATAGGAAGAATATTTGGGAGAGAAAATAAGAATAAGAGTTGTTGTGGTTTAGTGGTTAGAGCTTTAGAAATAATCTCTAATGTCTTGAGTTCAAATCCCATCATTTAAGTTTTTGCTATGATTATTTCTTTTTGGATTGAATTTTTCGTCCCTTGCATTCCATAAGTAGAAATAGGAGTTTTGTCCTAGGGGAGACATGAAGGGAACGCCCTAATCCTATTCTTATTCCCTACAAGAATTCTTAAGGGATTCATGTCCTTTTATTCCCTAGCTTACCTTAAATCCTTTACCAATTAAGTTTGTTCAATTCATCCAAATCCATATTTTAATTCCAGAAAATTTAGCAAGGTTTATTGACCATGGAATTTCAAAAATGGCTCTTAGAGGATAGAGTTTTGACTGAAAATAGGGAGGGAGTTAAGGAAGGTTCCCAAGAGAATTAATCTCAATGGTTGGACCTTCAAACTCCACTCCTTAGTATTCATCTTCTTCACGGAAGCAATCTGAAAATTTTCCAGGTTCTTGGACAGTTTAGCCTATGAAAACTTCACCATTTTCCTTAATCAAATGCTGCCAAAAAAATGGCCAACTTGTTCAGTTTGAAGACTAAAATCCTTTGCCAAAAACTGGACTACCCAAAGCTGTGCAATCCAGGAAAAAAATCTGGACAGCTTCACTGTTTAGCAATCTAAGAACAAGCTGTTTCTTCTACCCTTCAAACTAGTGGATTACCTCTACCTTTCCTCTATAAAGAAGGCTAGAAACCAGCCTTAAATGACCCTCCAATACCTCTCCAAACTCTCTGCAAATCAGTTGGAACATTGCAGAAAAAACTGCACAACAATTTCCAGCAAACCATTCGAATATCCAACCAGAAAAATTCCAGCCTTACTCTTTCTTCAAGCCTTATCCGAAACGCACTTCAAACCTCTATGAAGTTAACCTTAGTCAGCCATGAACTGAACTTCATTACCCCCTCCACTGACCTGCACGATTGGACTCCATAGCCACTCCTTAAATTCCTCCTTCAATTACTCCAATCAAGCTTTCACCTGAAGTTCAAAATTCTAGCAATTTCTCCATGAAAGCTCCCTTGGATTAAACAAAAAATTCTCCCACCATTGCACTCAGAATTTTGGCCAACCTATAGCTCCTTCAACCCTCCTTCATTTCAGCAAAACCAGTCGGCCATTGTAGCTTCCAAGAACCTCCATCAGTCAAACCACAGTACCATATCTTCTACCTTAAAACACTCCATGAATTACTCAATTTGAAATTCAAACAACCATATTTCCCTCTTCTCCCTAATCTGAAAATCAAATCACAAGAATCCCTCAATCATTTGGCCAAATCCCTTCAGTATTTCGTCTAGCTTTCTCTCCAATTCTCTCCATTTCTCCAAGAACACACACTACCTTTCTTCAAGCCTAATACTACTCTAAACACCTCCAATCCCTTCCAAAAACTCCAGATCACGCCTACTCACTCCCTAGAGTCCATTTCTAGATTTTATAACATCAAATCTTGAAAACAAAAATCTATAATCGGATAAAAAACCAGAATTTTTCTTGAAGTCTCAAGAACACCATCAAGGTAACCAAGAACAATTTTGTTCATCTTCTTTCCTTCAATCTTTAACATGATATACTAATACTCCCTCTCTCTCTCTCTCTCTCTCTCTCTCTTGGCCGAAATGATTGCTACAACCATAGCTGTTTTTCTTCTTCTTTCTTGGCCGATTCAAGCCTCCTAAGCGTATGGATCTTCTTAAACCTTCATCGAAATAGTCATCAACCAAGTATTTCTCTTTAACCTTCTCTTTAATTCAAAAGTCATGTCTCTTAGATGTTGATGGAAAGGGATAGAATATGATTAGGGATAGAGTATATGCTTTTGTATGAAGGAGTTGAGATTGGAGCATGTGAAAGTTTGGCCTTGGTTAAGTTTTATGAAATTTCTTGTGAATCGATGCATGTTTTTCATGTCTTGAGTGAGTATGGTTGTTTAAGCATGCTAGATATTATGTCACCTTTGGTGCATAGGGTATTATGTTCTTGTTTTCATTGAAGCCATGAATAAGATTATGCTTAGTAGAGATTTAGCCATGTGATAGTAGGTATGGATTTAAGCCTTTATTCATGAATAGAATGGTTTGTTGATTGATGTTGGAGTTTATGTTCATGATTCTTGTTAATAATAGGAAAATTATGATCATGACCTTGTTGATCCTAAGCTATTTTAATTGGCCAATTTTATTGCATTAATTAAAATTAATATTAGGATTTCTTCCAAAGATTTCAAAAACCCTAGGAGGATGGAATAGTAATATTTTAGCCAAATAAATGATATCTTTTATTAAAGATAATATATATAAATATTTATATATATTATAATAATAATAAATAAATAAATAAAGCCTTTTATATAAATAATAAAAAGGTAAAATATTAATCTTGTAGGCCATATATTCATAAATACTATTGGAATTTATTTATTATCTATTGATCAAAATTTAATAAAATTATTTATTATTAATTTTATTTATTATTTTCTATATACTAATGATTAAATAAGAGATTAGTAATAGTTTATTATTTATCGTAATAATATCATCTAGGACTTAGGATTCTTCATCAATTAAACCCTAGTTAATAACAACACTCGAGATTTGTATTTGAACATATAACTTATTAGTAATTATTTTACAACCCCTAGTTATTTTCACTTATCAAGCTAGACTTATTTTATAAAACCCTTTATCATCTAGCCTTAAAACTTAGGACATTAGAGTCATGATTGTAATAAGTTGAATTAGGATTATTTATGGAAGCATGTATAGCTTGAATATAACCATATGACTTGTGTTTACTCCAGGCAGGGTTAAGTCATCTTTGGAAGATTTGTGAACTTGCAAGCAAAGGATCAGGTATGTAACACCCCACTACCTAGGCCCATCAGGGCCGGGGATGTCGCCCCGTCCAAAGGACAATGGGTCTTTATAACTAGGTTACATGAAAATAGAATAAAACAAAAAACTTTAAAATTAAATTTATTACAACCCAAAAGGTAAATACTGGCACAAATCCAAAATAAATTGTTTGCAACAATCTCTCAAACAATACTTAAAGTAGATAATAAGAGTCTTCAAGCAAGGCAACATTCTAGCTAATGATCTCCACAGCAGGATCTTCTTGAAAGGTGGTGAGATAAAAATCTCAGTAAGCCCGTGTGTGTTTTGAGTGTTTCAGGTAAAATAATTCATGTATGCAGATTGTAAAAGTTTCATAAGGAAAAGTGCTGGCAAGCAATAAATAAGTGTTGAAAATAAAGAGTGGTGTTTCACTTTTCAAATCATACATGTGCACAATAAATATAACCACTCAAATGGGTAGCCATGGGTTATCACACGTTGGGCCCCATGACCAATAACAGTCAGAATGCCACACTTTGTGCAATGCTGACAAAAGGTAGGTGTACGGCCTACCGGGTGAGATACTCCTCCATCTCTATACCCAAACTTACCGGTTGTCCACTCCGAAACACACAGTCCACATGACTGAAACTTGCTAGCTCGGACCGGTATGACCTACCGGACTGGCATCCTATCCAGGAAGGACTCACCCCTCAGAGGTGGCCACCTACTGAGAGACTTACCCTAACCCTTCAAAGACTAGTCCTGGTGGTCTACCCTTATTGAGTACTCAATGTTGATTGTTCCCCTTGGGAGAAAATTGATCAAAACTTTGCTTTATTTGGAAATAGCAATTAAGGGTTTCCAAAAGTCTAGTCATGTTAGATTTTAGAAAAAACTTAGCTTTGTGTAAAACTGCTTGTTCAATTTCCAAATGATTTGCTTGACTGAAATAAAAAGGAAAACCAGTCCTTAATTGCCTTTACAAATAATGACCATATACATTGCATTTGCTTGCCACAATAACTTTTGGTCTTCACAAAACTCCGTGCAGGAGCTTACCTGCTTCTTTGCTTGCTCTACTCAAAAGTCTTCCAAGGCTGACCTAACCTCTGCCTGGGGTAAACACAAAACATAAGGTCACATTCAAGCTATACCAGCCTTACATAAATAATTCTTAGCTCATCTAGTGACAACCATGTCTAACCATGACCTTAATGTCCTAAGCTTTAAGGATAGATGTTGAAGAATTTTATAAAATAAGTCTAGTTTGATAGGTTGAAATAACTAGGGGTTCTAAAATAATTGTTAATAAATCATAGACTCAAATAATAATTCTTGAGTGTTATTGTTGATAAATAAACCAAGGTTTGAATTTTAAATATTATTAAGTCTTGTTTAATATTAAGAAATGGTAATTTAAAAATAGCTTTATTATAAATAAATAATAAATTAAATAAATAATAATTTTTAATTAATTTCGAAGAGATAATCAATAATTAATAATAATTAAAATTTATTAATAAATTATTTTAAATTTTCGTTTAATAAAAATATTAATAGTTTGATTTAATATTCTAATCCAAATCCCCTAGTGTTTCGAATTTTTTTGAAGAAAAATATAGTAGTAATTTTAATTCATGTAATAAAATTTGTTGATGAATATAACATAGAATTAACAAGAAAATAATCTTACATCATGGTCTTCCTATTGCTAGAAAAGATTCATGATCCCATTCTCCATCATCAAACAAGAAATTAATCTATTCATGAACGAACACTTGAACTATCTCATACTATCACATGGCCAAAATCCTACTAAGCATAATCATCAAACATGATTTCCATGGGAAAATAAGATCATAAAAGCCTAATCACTTTTGGTGTCATAATATCTAATCATGCTTCAACATCCATTAAATTCATTAAGCATGAAGAACATAAATTGATGCGAAAGGAAAACACATACATCCTAGTCAAATACAACCATTATCAAGTCATAACTTCATCCCCTAATCCACATGCATATATTCAATCTCCCAATCATAATCCATTTCTCTATCATCAACTAGGAGACATGATTTCCGAATTTAATAAGGGAAATTTAAGAATGAATACTTGATTATCGAGTCCTTTGATGAAGACAAAAAAAGGTCCATGCGCGATGGAATGACTTGAATGGTCCAATGAAACAACGTTCATGGTTGATGGTTTGATCAACCATTTCGGTTAGAAGAGGGTGAGAGAGAGAGAGAAAAAAAGAAAAAGAAAGAGAGCATTAGATAGGGGTATTAAGAATTGAATGGAAGAAGATGAACAAGAAGATTGTTCTTGTTTTACCTTGTTGATGTTCTTGAGGTCTTCAAGAAACCTTGATTTTTTGATTCGGTTGAAAATTCTTGCTTGCGAGATTTTGTGCTATAAATGGCAGAAATGAAGTCTAGGGATTAAGTAGAGATGATTGGGAGTATTTGAGAGTGATTGGTGGTGTTTGGAGTTGGTTTAGGCTTGAAGAAGTTTAGTGTGTGTTCTTGGTGTTTTAGGTGAAAATGGAGAGAAACTAGAAGAAGTGCTGCACGATTTCTGCTAGAAGGCTGGCCGAATGGTAGGGTGTGATTGAGGGTTTCAGTTTTTAGCTTTGTGAGAGAGAGAAATCAGATTTTATTTGAAATTTAAATGGAGGAAATGGTGGAGATGTTTAAGGTAAAAGATCAGCTATGGTGTTTGATCAAGAGAGGTGTCTAGGAGCTTTAATGGTGTCGGCTGGAACAAGCATGTTTTGCTGAAATGGTTGAGGGTTATTGTTGCTCAAGGCTGTCCGAAATTCAATCCTTAAAGGCAGAGAAAGTTCTGGTTATTTCAGCTTAATGCAAGAGTGATTTATGGGAGTGAAATGCTGGAATTATTTGAAGTTCAAATGGAGTTTGAATGGAGTGATCTTAGGAGTGTTTTGTGGTGCAGCCATGGAGTCCTTATGCTTCAAGGTAAGTGTGGGTTTAATGGTGTTCAGAGTATGGCTGAGCTAGGCTCAATTCTACAGAGATTGAAGGTGACTTTCGGTCCTAGGCTAGAAAGGGACAAGGTTGGAAAAATTCTGCTCTCAAGTGTTCATGGCTTTTCCGAAAATTTGCAGAATTTTGGTTCTAGGATTTTCGCACCTTCTTAGCTCGGTTTTTCAGAGGTTCTTCAGGGTTGTTTGAGGGTCTTCCAAGGGTGGTTTTTCAGCCTCATTCCTGGACTAATGCAGAGAAGTTTGCTGGCTTGAAGATGAACTAAAAACAGCTTCATTTCCTTGATGAAGAGCTGCGAATTGCCCAGAAAAATTTCTGGTTTGGTGCTATTTTGTGCAGTCCGAAAATTGCACAATTTCTCCAGCTTCCAAGCCACTTGAAATGACCATTTTCTTGGCAACAAATGGTTGGGTTTATGGCCTGAATTTTCAAAGAGAAGGGCTGCAAAAATCTGGAAAATTTCCAGATTTCCTACCACTAAAGCATGAACATCTTGAAGATAGTTTTGAAGGTCCTTCCATGGTGATTGATTTTCTCTTGGAACCCTTCCTATTTCCCCTCCTATTTTTCGGTCAACCTCCCCTCCCCAAAGCTGATTTTTGAAATTCAAGGGGAAGAAATCATCACAGAATTTTTTTTTTTTGGAATTCAAAGAAAAAGATTTAATGGATTTTAGTTTATTTGAATTATGAAAATGCTAGGACAAAGCTAGAGGTAATAAGTTGGACAAGAATTCTTCTAGATTTCTTTTAGGACATGAGGATAAGATTCGGACATTCTCTTCATGTCTCCCTGAAGACAATCATTCCTATTTTCATGGAATGCAAGAAAACAAAAATTCAAACTTAATTAAGATAATCATGATAAAAGCTTAAATGATGGGATTTGAACTCATGACCTTAGAGATTAATTCCAAGACTCTAACCACTAAACCACAATAACTCTTGTTCTTATTTTCTCACCCACATATTTTTCTTATCTACTCCTCAAGTTATCTTCCTATTCTGACCTCAAGCAAAAATACCATTTTACCCCTCCTACTCAATAAGTATAACTAAGCATTTAAACCTATAATCCACGATTCTAAAGCACATAAAATCATTCAAAAACATATATATTCATTCAAAATAATATGATATGCATTCTCGACCCCCTTACTCTAGGGTTGGCTTTAGGTGGGGTTTCACAAGGTAAGCTCCTGCATAAACTTATTTGATGACAAAAGGTTACTTTGGCAAGCCAAATGCGAAGTGTATGGACACTCATTTTGTAAAGGCAATTAAGGACTATTTCCTTTCTTGTTCAGACAAACAAATCATTTGAAAACCAAACAAGTAGTTTTGCACAAACACTAAACTCTTTCTAAAAACCCACTTTGACACAAATTTTAGAAACCTTTAATTGCTATTTCCAAGTAAAGCAATGTTTTATCCATTTTCTCCCAAATGGAACAATCAACGTTGAGTACTCAATAAGGGTAGGCTAGTAGTACTAGTCTTGAAGAGCAAGAGCGAGTCTTCTGGTAGGAGGTCACCTCCAGAAGATGAACTCAACTTAGAGAAGCGATATGCCCGCCCGAGCTAGCAATTTTCAGTCAAGTGAACTGTGTGTTTCCGGAATGGACAACCAGTATGTTTGGGTGTAGAGAAGGAGGAGTATCTTATCTGGTAGGCGGATCACCTACCTTTTTGTCAGTCTACACAAAGTGTGGCATTCTGACCGTTATATGGTCATGGAGCCCAACGTGTGGTAATTCATGGCTACCCATTTGAGTGGTTGTTTTTATTGTGCACATGTATGGTTTGAAAAGCAAAACACCACTCTTTATTTTTAATCCTTATTTATTGCTTGCCAGCATTTTCTGTTATACAATTTTTACAACTTGCATACGTGAACTGTTTTACCTGAAACACTCAAAGCACACATGGGCTTACTAAGATTTTTATCTCATCACCTTTTATGCCATGTTTTCAGGTCGATCTTGCTGTGGAGATGAGTAGCTAGATTTGTTGCCTGCTTGGAAGACTCTATGTTGTTTATTTTATATGATGCTTTGAGAGATGATAGTAAATAATTTATTTTGGATTTGTTCCTGAATTTTTGGATTGTAATAAGTTCAATTTTTAAAGTATTCGTTTTATTTTCATTGGTGTGACCTAGTTATAAAGAGCCTTTGTCCTTTGGACGGGGCGACATCCCCGGCCCTGTTGGGCCTAGGTAGCGGGGTGTTACATTTTATGGTTGTGCACACAACTTTTGAGAGTTCTCGGAGTTCTGCAAATTGAATAGTTTGGTGCATATCTGTGCATTCAAGCCTTGCAACCCCTATTTCTGCATGCTAAACTTGATCTCCTTTGCCTTGTAATGAGTGTCAATAGTTAGGTGAAATTGGCTTCCATTGATCGTCCCTTTAGCACCCGTTCCTCCACAAACTTCACCCTCCTTAGCTTGGTAGTTTTGCTTGCTTGAATCCCCTCTTGGAATCCTTCATACTTTGAGGCCTTTCGAGGAATCTTGAATGAAACCTTAGTTCTCCATCCCCATTCTTTGGATATGCCTTGTCGCTTGAGTGGATTCCTATCACTTTCTCCTTCTTTATATGCATTCATCCTTAAATTAATACCTACATAAGATTTCAACCAAGAATGTTGTTGTGAAGACAAATATAAAAGTTTCTGTTCTCCTACATATAACTCATTTTTCCTTTCATCTTTGCTCTCCTTCTTTGTAGTTTCTTTCTCATTGTTTTCATTTTTCAAAGACAAGAGAATCTCTCTTATTCTTTTGCACATTCTCCTTTTTTGTACTCTCTTTGTGCTTTTATTTTTTTCTCTCTTGATTTTTTGTTTTTCTCAACTCTTTTCTCTTGTTGTCTTCTTCCTTTGTGATGTTTTGATCCTTAAGCACATTACTAGAGGGTAATGGAAGTAGAGTAATCTTTTTTCCATCCTTTCTTAAAGTGTATTTATTTTCCCTCCCTATATTCACCATGTCTCTATTAAATATCCAAAGCCTTCCCAACTGATTATGCCCCACTTGCATTGGGAACATATCACATAACACTATATCTTTATAAGCCCCTATGTCTAACTCAAACTTAACTTACTTGTTTACCTTTACTTCACTATAATCACTTAACTATTAGAGTTTTTATGGCTTAGGATGTCTTATGGTCTCTAGTCCCAAATTCTTCACTAAGGTAGCACTTATCACATTGGTGGAACTTTCCCTAACGATGATCACACTACAAGGCTTTTGTTAAATTAGACACCTTGTGTAACAGATATTGCTCCTTTGTGAATTCTCTTCAATCTCAACAATATTTACATTGTCAATATTTCTATCAATATAAAAATCTTTTCAACCTCAAGCCTTTCTCTACTACCTTATTTTCTAGGCTTTTGTGGTGGCCTTTGATGATTGTCTTGGTGACCCATTCTTTTTGCTTGGTAAATAATGAAATATAGGATCAGCGTATGTAGTTCCTTAGGATATGTCTTTCTTCTTGCACCCCTCAAATTATTGTCCTCATTTCTTCCTTTACCTATCCTAAAAATTTTTTTTCCTTTTTCTCTCATTGGAATTTTTGGATAGTCCCCCTATAGAATGTCCTTCCCAGCCCTTCCTTCATTGCTTATTCAATGGAGATAGAGCTTTGTACTCATTTCTCACCCTTGGGCTGTCTCTCTTTTTGACATCCATTGAGGTTTGACCTTGGTTAGATTTCAACAATGTAATGTCCTTTCTCATGTCAGCCATTTTTATTTTGAATGTCTCAAAGGTGACTCTAATAACAAATAAATTTACTTGAGACAATGTGTTGGGAAATTTCAAAAGAGCACTCACTTTGAAAATATTTGGATAGAGAAGAAAGTAATTCTCCATAATCACTCCCTTACATGTATGCACTCAAGCAATATCACTCAACCCTCGTATTTAACTCTCCTTTTGCTTTTATAAGAATAAGCTCACCCTCTTGCCTTTTTATTCACTCAAGTTCTCAACAAGTTCTTTCCATAAAAGCCTCCCTAATTGTTTAGGAGTTAGTCCAAACTTGACAAATCTACTAGCATTCTAAGGATAATCAACTAGATGACTTAGATGGAAATTGAACAACAAGCAATAGAGGCCATAAGAAATTAAGCTAATCAAGAAGGCTCAATGAATTTTAAAAGCCCAACTAACAAGGACGATTTCAAAGAATCACAAGAAGTCTAAAAAACATATCATTCAAGAACAAGGGCATGACTAGCATATATTTTCAATGAACAAGAGCAAGAGTTTCACAACCAAGATGATTCAATTAGACATGTAATTCCCAAAAAAATTTGTGTATTCAAGAGATAATCAATATTGAAAGTGTTCATAAAAGTTTTTCCACAATTTAAAGCCACAAGTTTACTCAAACCAATTATCAAACACCTTTTGTACAATTTTAGGAACTCAAAATATAGTAGATTTTAAAGCAAAATTAGCCTAAATAATTATCAATGCACAATAAAATTGTCATACCCCAATAATATACTAACATAAAAGAGTCAATCCCATGCAAGAATATAAAAAAAAAAATCAAAATTTTGATGACCTTTTTGAAGTACTTCTTTTTTCCAACACCAAGCTTTGATAAGAATCAAGCTTTCTGTGCTCTAATACCACTTTGATGTGATCTTGTGGGGCTAATTTAATTGTGAATTTGTGGCTATTTTCAGAAAAAACTTTAAGACTCAATTTGAGACCCAAAATACAGATTTTAGTTAAGAACTCACATATCCAATTCAAATATTAGGACTTTAAGCCAAATAGAGACCCTAAAATATTAGACATGAGAACCAAGTCTTCCAAATTATGACCTAAGGCCCTTGGTTCAATAAAGAAACCAAGAACATTTGAAGATGAGATTTAGGCAATCAAAATAAATTCTATTCAAGAACTTAAGAAAAACAAGTTCCTAAGACCTTTTTTTGATAAGCTAATTATTGTGTTGTGAGCATGCAATGTGTTGTGTAATAGAAAATATATCTAATGCCCAATCAAGTTTTAAATTAAAATACCAATTTGAATCATATACATACACACAATTGGATAAGTATATCGATCATATAGTATAGAGTATAGTTGGTAAGTATCGAATATCCTCGGGGAAAGACATCAATTACCCCTACTTCCACAAAAGTTTTATTGTTCAATCAACCAAAATAAGAAGTAAAATGACTAATTACTACTAACTACAAAAAGGTACCGCACGAATAAATTAACCCAATTTGCAATGTAAAGTCTAGAATATCACAATATAAGATTCAAGTAAGAAAAGGAGAATAGCCATGTAATTAAAAAGATTGTTCCCACAAATAGTTAAATATGATACACTATTTAATCAATTGAGATCAAATTCAAACATTGGCAAGATTTTCAAAATAATATAAAATTTACACTCTCGAGTAATAAATTTCCTATATTTGGACCTAACCCATAGACATCTCTATTATAAAAATTAAACTCAAGGATACATAAAAATCAAGGAAATCCAAATCTAAGCAAAAAACCCATAGAACCCCTACCTCTAAGTGATCCCATAACCTCATCTATCACAAAGTTCTCAATTCCCCAAATTTTTTTGAAGGTTTGTCAGGGGAAATAAATATGTTGGATTAACATAAAATGAAACTTATCTCATATATCCTTTCTCAAGTTCAATATAAAAGAATTACCTAATTAACCAATCCAATTAATTAAACCTATGTGATAGATTACTTAAAATAAAAAATAATTGATCAAATAATCATCCAATACAAGAGTAAAATAGGATACAACACTTTAATTACAACTTAAATCGAGTAAATTTAACATCCACAAAATCTAATTACAAAGGGGAGAAAGGCAAAATTCATAGACAAGGTTTCTCTTCTGCTTTGCAATCTTCCTTTGGGTGCTCATCTTCTCCTTAAATCCTTCATTAATATTCTCTTCTTAGATTTCACTTGTGTTTCTAAGGGGTTTTTAAAGGTATTTCGTGGGTGGCTCCCTTGATGTCTGCCTATTGAAGGCTATTTATAGGTTATTTCCTCAAATCCCTAAAATTTTGCAAAATAAGGGGTTATCTGCGATGTTGCGCAGCACCGTGGAAGGTGTTCTGCATGTCGCCATGTATGATTCGATATTTTTGTACCAGCTTTGAAATGACGTCATGGCACTTGAATTCATTCTATGCTGTAAACTTGCATGGCTATATTGAAGATGAGCTGTACGCACCGTCGAAGCCCAAAACTTATCATATTTCTGAACCCTAATAGTGCACGAAGACTTGGAAAGTGATGGGCTCGATGATGTGGTCTCCCAATATCTTAACTTTTGATATTCAGGTGGTGCATGATGCCATGGAGGTCGATCTACACATCACTGTGTTATTTCTGTTTTACTTCTTTTCAATCTTTTTCTTCTTGGATCCACTTCTAATTTCAATTCATTGCGACCTATATTGAACAAGGAGAAAATAGAGGATTAAGTAGCAATCTAAAATGAATTTTAAAGATTTTGAAGCACAAATGATGCTTAAAATATGTATATAAGAAATAATTATCACTCCTCCACACTTAAACTTTTACTTGTCCTAACAAAGTATCAACACTAAAAGCGCTCTAAGAAAAAATGTATTTATTACGAGTAGATTTTTTACAACAATAACTACCATGGAAAAGATATTCATTTTCTATTAAGAAAAAAATTTAGTTCAAAATCATTCGACTAGGCTAAACTTGTGTAAACTCATGTATTTGAATAGATAAAACTAAAGCCATTAAAGTTGGATTAAACAAGTCTGTATCTATTAAATAAGCTTTATCTTATTTTCTAAGTCAAGAATACAAGTGATTCATATAAATTGGGAATAGTGAGCTAATTTAAGTTCTCTGACTTCTAAAGTTACCGCAATCATAGGTAGTAAATAGAGGATTGGTCCAAAAACTCATTTCTACAAGGTAATATAAATGCCTAGAATAGATGGATAATAAAGATCTTTCAGCTTTTACATTACCCTCATTGGATTCTCATTTTTTTTTTTTAGAGCATAGCAATGCAAATGCCTAATAGAAATAAAATGAATGATTTTTAGCTTTTACACTACCTTACTTTAATCACTCATTGTCTTACCCCAATCCACATTTACTTAAACCCAGAGTTAGGACTAGTTAGAAGATTATAGAATATAAACAAGTCAAAATTCCTTACTTATATTTCATCACAAGTTTCTTATCAATTCCTAAAAAATAAAAATGTCACAAAATTTACTAAAACATAAACAAAGTTAAGCCAAATCCTCAAGACTTTGTATATATCACACCAAATATACACATTTACCTAAGAATATCTAATCAAAACAGCCTTATTCCAAATTCTAATGCCAAGAGAAAAAGAATAGCAATTTAAAAAACGATCGAAATATGCAAAAAAATTGCAAAAAATTTAGATCAAATTCATCAATTTTATTTTAAGATTACAGCTCAAAAATTAAAAAGAAAAAACCATAATAAAATCTTGCAAGGAATATCACTTAACATCTTCCCCAAACTTAAAGTGGACAATGTTCTCATTGGCCAATGATGTATGCAATGTGAATATATGCAATGGGACTGAAATTGATAAAGAGGAAAGAATAAAGTATTACTCCCCAAATGATTAGAAGCTCAAATTGGTCATCAAGAGAGGACAAGAAGATCACCATCTAAAAAGTAAGTCTTATCTATGTTCATCCAAAAGAAATGAAATACAGAATAAGTAAAATAGAATAAAACTAAGTTTCAAATCAAATTATAGCTAAAGTCTAAAGCATAAAAAACAAGATCCTATGATATGCTTAGGTCGAGCCTCTACCTCCATGGCAACTTTGTGGTACACTATGTTACAAGATCGTACTTCTAAAAATGCTCCCAAATCAGGCTTAGAAATCCATCAGCACTATTGTGCCTATTGTTCAAAGTGTTGTTGATATTCCTTTGAGTGTTTCTGATCTGTTCCAGCTATGCCTCAAAATCAGAAGATGGCTACTTCTACTGTCCCACAAAATCTATCAAACTAGCAATCATACCCTGCTGCTAGGTAATCATCTAGCTTTGCTACACTATTGTTCTTTGGAGTGTGTGCATACTATTGGTAAGTGTAGCAAAACGTGTACGCATCTCAACTTGGAAATCCACTTAGCAATCGGTCGTCCAATGTTGGGATGGGAGGCTCTAGAGGACTATATAGATGGGGGTTGCTACTGCTAGGGCTATCTCTATCCTGTCTTCTCTCTAAACTCACTAGGGTAAACCATTTTTTCTCATGTTCGTCATAGCTGTAGCCACAGTTCACTAATATCCTGTTAGTAACAATCTTACTAGCAGCAGTGGAGACTGCTACCTCACCCTCTAGTGGTACCTTAAAATGCTGCAATATCTTTGTGATCACTAAAGGAAAAGCAAACACCTCTTATGTACGAGATGATCAGAGCAACCAAAGGGATAGTCTACATATGCATGAGCTTATTCAACACATAAACATCTACCAACCTTCTTTCATTGAACTCACTAGCTATAGGAGCTACATTGAAAGCCAGCAAATAGACAACTAGTATGCACTGTGGGGGAAGGTCAGTCACATACAAAACCTCAGCTTGGCCAACTATCTGATAAACCAAGTGCAACTCAGCCCTAGCATCATTGAACTTCCATTCCTTATCTGACACAACCTTCCTGTTAAATGTGCCAATCTCCACCTAGACTCCCTTATCTCTTATCCTTAAAATATCATTCAAAAGCTCTCGAGAAAAATGAATAGAGATGCCCCCTCACAATTATGTCAATATTCCTCAAGTTATTGTGCCTTTTGGCCTCCAAATTTGCATAAAATTCTTCCACCAAATTATGGTAATAAACACACTTCAGCTTAAGCATAGGTCCCCATCCCACTCTTCTAAACAAAGTAGAGATTTCTAACTAATGATCTAGCATAGTGTCTAATGTCTTTTAAACAATTATTCTCTTGGCTTCCTTTTTTTGAAACCTGATGAGGCTTCTTCACACACACACACACACACACACACACACACACACACATATATATATATATATATATTCTATTATTTTCATGCTTCAATGGAGATAAATTATTGTTTAAATCACCACTCACCACACCATTCTCATCTTACTTTTGCTAGGAAATAGAAAAGATCCAATGAAGATAAATGGAAAAGGAAGGGAGAAAATAGGAACTGTGTAATGCTATCTAGGAAGAATCCCTCGGCCACCAGGTTTTGTGCACTTGTGTATATATTTTCCAAAGAGTAGGCAATCAAATGGCCACCAGCTACTATACAAAAATTATAGAATGTTGATTGGTTATGTGTAAATATGTATATACATAGTGTAGATAGTGGCCTAGGGAAGCCCCCTAGGCTGCCTGGAAGCTTTCATTTTTGTTCTTCATCCAGAACATTGGTGGCCCCCAGGGAAAAACATTCCTTGGGCCGTCTGGATATTTGTAAATATGTATATTTGTATTTTAGGTGACGGCCCAAGGAACTTGAAATTCCTTAGGACGTCTGTTCTTCAGCCTTGCACGCCAGTTTTTCTAAAAACTTGGCAACCCAGGGAACTTGAATTTCTCTAGGCCACCTTGGTTCTAGAAAAAAATGGTAGCCCAAGGAGGTTCAATAGAGAAGTCACTGTTTTGAGTGAGTTTTCATATTTTTGCATGAAAAAATCTCTATATAATCACTTTTTACATAAAATGTAAGGAGGAGAGTTTGGAAAAGGTTAGAGTTTCTCTCGAGAACCCTAGTTCTTGTAAGTTTGAGCAAAAAATAGAGAGAAGGACCAAGAGATCCAAGGAGAAAGAAGAGAGCTTACTTGGGGATTGCAAGAGGAAGAAGAAGCTAGCTTGTCAATAAGTTTGCCTTTCCATTCCTTTTATAATTTTACTTATATTATTATGCTAAGATTTCATTTTTATTTGTAATGAAGGGTTGTATCCTATTTTTGTGCTTAAGCATGCTGTATTTCCTTTAGATTTATGATTTTTGTTTTGGGTATTTAGTTATTTGAGCTTATTTTGGTTATCTTGATTGAGTTGTGTTTGATTGAATTATTTTAATTAAATATGCTTCCTTAATAATTTCTAGAGATTGGGTTGAGGATAGAACACCCATTTGATTAGGTTAACATTTATCATTTTCAATTAACCCGAGAAAGATGTTAGGAATTAGGACTAACAACCAATAGGTTCATGAGATTGCCTAGAGATATGGATTTTGTGGCTTCCGGATGATTTGGGACAGTGAGTGATGATTAATGCACCCTTAGCTTTGGTTAGTTAGGTAGAGATGTTGATTAATCAAATTTGAGAGTAGGAATCTCATAACTTAAGAGAGAGTGAGATTGGTAGTTGACTCACTCCGGTACCTAGAATTGAGAATTATAGGTTTAAAGGGTACATATTTCTCAGGTCTTGAATGGGGAAATTTCTTTTGTTGCATGAGCTATTCTTTTTATTATTCTTAGGGGAAATTGTGACTCTCTATTATGTGCAAGAACATGACCTCTCTTCTATTGTAGTTAGTGTCATACCTTACATTTACATTTAGCTAAACAATGAGAAAAGAATGAAGTAGGGATAGTAGTCCCCGTTCCCTAAGGTTCTTTGGTACTTGCTAACAATACTAGACTACACGATAGGTGCACTTGCCTAAATGTATGTCTATTGTGTAATTTGAATTGGCATTACTTGTTAAAACTTGTGCATATGTGGGCTTAATTGATTTAGATTTTATATGCACTCAACATGCCCATCAAGTTTTTGGTGCCGTTGTTGGGGAACAGTTTAGCCTATATTCTAAAAACTTTAATTTTTATTGATTTAGCCTTGTATTTATACATGCACTTGCATATATCACTAACTAGTTTATAAATAGTTGTTCTATGTTTGTTGTGATTTTATGATATTTTGCCAAAATAGTATTTTAGAATTCTTTGATTACTATCATGTTGTTGTTGTTGTTGTTGTAAAATCAATTCTTTTGGATGTTGAGTAATTTTAATGTCATTTATTGATTTATTTGTTTACATCTTATTCTTTGATTGGTAGAGGATGATTATGAGGAAATTGTTGAAATTTGGAGCTTTGTGGTGTATTTTATTCTTGTTGGAGATTGAATTGGTGTGTTGGAGATTACGCTTATTTTGCTTGAAATTGAAATTTTGAAGGTGGATATGTGGAGAATATATGTGGTATATGGTTTGGATGGATGAATTTATCTTTTGGAAAATTTATCTTTTTGGAAAATGTCTTTGACTTATACTTCATCTTTGTTCATTCTTTTTGGAGATGGGAATTTTTTGTTGTCTCATGGAATTACACATGTTAATTTGTAATTTGGAGTTATTTTTGGGAGTAAGATTATTGTGTTTTTGTCTAATAAATGAATAAGTCTTTTAGATTCAAATTTTTTTGTTCATCTTTTGAAAAATGAGAATTATTGCTTTGTCATGGGGTTTGTTTTTGGGCTTGTAATTTTGAGAATTAATGAATATCCTGAGAGTTATTAATCTTTTATGTATTGTTTTGAAGGATAGTTTCCATTGTACATGAGTAGGAGAAATCAAGGCAATATTGTAGATTTTGACCCGGAATTAGAGAGAAGGTTGAGAAAACAAAGATACAATGCACAAGGAGGTGTTCACTTTGAAGACTTAGAAGATATGGCAAATCTTAGTGGCCACTCTTGAGTTCATGGTGAGGAAACCTATGTGGGAAATGGTGGAAATGGGAATGGAAATAAAAGGAGGACGATAGGAGACTACACAAGGCAGTTGCTTCATAGGACGGAATCAAGCATACTAAGGCCAAGAATAGAGGCTAACAACTTCAAGCTGAGACTATCTTTCATCTAGATGGTACAACAGACGATGAAATTTGACTGACTCCCGGAGGAGGATCTTAATGCATACATTTCTAGTTTTCTTGAAATTTGTGACACCTTAAAGCTAAATGGAGTGTCCAAAGACACAATTAGACTTAGGCTCTTCCTATTCTCCCTAAGTGATAGAGCAAAATCTTGGTTGAAATCACTTCTTCCAAGCTCAATCACTACTTGGGACAAATTAGTTGAAAAGTTTCTCGAAAGGTACTTTCCCCCATCTAGAACAGCAAAGCTGAGAAATAACATCTTTTTCTTTGGCCAATTGGAAAGAGAGACTCTTTATGATAGCTGGGAGAGATGGAAGGAACTTTTAAGGAAGTACCCACACTATGGCTGGATTTGGGATTCCAAATGATAACTTTTCATAATAGGTTGAATTTTGACACGAAACAGCTTTTGGACGCATTATTCGAAGGCACTACAACTACTAAGACCCCCAAGGAGTTGAGGAATCTTATTGAGAATATAGCTATGAACAACTATTCATGGGGTAATCCAAGGGCTAAGGTGCGTGTAAAAGGGATGCATAATATGGATGTCATAACGGCTATGGAAGCTAAATTTGAAGCCCTTTCTAAAAAGATGGAGAACATGCATGCCCTCTCTCAAGTTCGAGCTCAAGTGATGTTGTGCAATTTTTGTGAAGGAAGCTACCCAAATCATGAATGTCAAAATATGGGGTTACCTAGTGAGCAAGCGATTGAGCAAGTGTTTTTTGTTGGGCATGCTAGGCAAGCAAATAAGCCCTATAGTAACTCGTACAATCTCGGATGGAGGAACCACCCAAACTTTACATGGAGTAATTCAGATCAAGTGAGGCCCCTTCCTCCCTCTCAAGGCTACCTAATAGCATGACCTTAAGCATCCTTCTACTGTGCCCCTCCTCCTCCTCCTACAAAGCCTTCTCTTGAAGATTTAGTTGTGATGTTGGTCTCCCCAATGGATACAAGGTTCCAAGGAGTTGAAGCATCCATGGGAAATCAAGAAGCCTCCATTGATAACTTGGAGAACCAAATTGGACAAATTTCTAAATTCATCTGGAAAGGCAAAGCGGGTCACTTCCGAAAATACCGAGAACAACCCTCGCGATAAGCGGGGAAAGTAGTGATTTTTCATTTTAGGGCTTGCAAGTTTGGACAATTTTTAATTTGCTTTATTTCACTTTCTTTTGGTTTCTTGCAAATTCTCGGATACTGTGGTGGATTTTTAATTTCTATTTTGTTGTAGTACTTTAAGATAACTTGCTTGGAATATGTTAATGCAGTAGTATTATATTTTATGTAATGTGTGTTTTGGCCCCTTTCTCTTAGCACTATTTTTTGTTTGCATTTTTGCTATTTTTCTTGTAGGTATATAGGAGAGTCTAGCTGTAAATAATTATTACTGATTTATACATTTATTTATATTCTTTCTATTTATTTATTAAATAAAAAGAGGGTGAATTTTCGAATACGACTGGTCTAGGCTGCCTAAGGGAGCTTCCTTAGGCCACCAAGACTATGATTACCGGTCTAGGCCATCTAGGGGAAGTTCCCTAGGCCGCCAAGACCCTGAGGAACCTATTCTTGTTTTGCCCATGTTCTCTTCTGTCTTTTTCTTCATGCGTAAATTGTTTTGTCTTCATTATTTGTGTTTATCCAGTGCTTTTGTCATTACCTTGCTTCTTTTCCTTCATCTTGTAAATTGTAGTAATTCATGTTCCTCTTACCATACATAGCTTTTCAATTCACATAGAACCCTTCCTTTTATTTTCTTTTTGTCTTTTTCTTC
This sequence comes from Voacanga thouarsii, assembly GCA_026120185.1. NCBI lineage: Eukaryota > Viridiplantae > Streptophyta > Magnoliopsida > Gentianales > Apocynaceae > Voacanga > Voacanga thouarsii. The sequence goes on along the minus strand of JANUWF010001915.1, from coordinate 1,949,442 downwards.
TTATCATCTTTCTCTTGTTCAATTCCTTATCCGGTTTATTGTTGTTGTTTGTACCTTGTATGTGTTTTTGTTTGTCCTTATTCCTTTCCCTTGCTCACCACACAATGCATAGGTAAATTCCCCTCTTAGTCTTGTCATTCCATGGATGTTCTTCTTTTGATCATATATTTGCACTTTGACAAAATTTCCTTGACCTGTTGTATTTTGTTACTTTGTTTAGATTGTTTTGTCCAGGTTGCTTTTCTCATTCAACACTTACAAGTACTTTTCAATTAAGCATTTCTTGTCCTTCTTTGACCAATATTTTTTCAGTGCACTTCTATGATGTCTATATATAGATAGTGTATATTTCTTTGTTAGGTCTAATTTCTTTGTGTCATTGAATTTCCTTTCACCCTCTTACCACAACACATGCCACTCACAAATGTCTTTTTTGTTTGGTGTTAGGCATCTTCATACCTTCCTCTACTCGAATGATTCTCCATTTTTCCTTACATACGCACAGCTTTATGTCTCTTATTCACATGAAGTTTTTCATTCATTCACTCCACACCCATTGCACATATAAATCCATGCATTCATTCACTAACATTTTCATTCACAATTCATACATTCACTCATTTATACCCCCGTAGCACTTCTCCTCTTCCTATCTGTTTTATACTCTTCCTACTTAATAAAACTTTCGCACCTTAGCTTCTATTCTTTTTCTCTTTAAAGATTATGTTCAAGTGTTGTCTTAATAATTATGGGTTTTTGTTGGAGTGCTGAAGTGGAGCTAGATTTGTGTACAGAGATAAAAAGGACTTTTTTGTAGAAATAAGTTTTTAGGCTAGGATTAGTATTTTGTCTAAAAGTGGGTACATTTGAGAAAAGTGTTATGCAACTGTTAGCTATTTTTCGACATTGTGCACTTTCTTCACCTTCCAACGTTACACAACATCCTAGTACACAATGCCTCACGTAAAAAATATACCTCCCAAAAGAAAGAAAGGCGAAACCTCCTCCTCACGTGCCCCCTCCAAAAAATCTAAATTTTGTGAGATACTTTGTTTATGAATCCTGTACCACTTGGTATACTTGTAGAGTGTCCAACAAGATTATAGTTGAGAAGACTATCGAACAAGAGTTGGACAAGTCTCTAAAAATTTATCAACTCTTTCATAAGATAGGTTTGGAGGCCTATCATTCAGTTCCGGGGACCCTATTATCTAGACTTTGTGAAGGAATTTTATGCAAATATACATGACAAGGAGCAAGGCCACTTCATGAACATTGACACCACAGTCAAGGGGGTCCCCATCCATCTCACGAGTCAGGCCTTGGAACATGTCCTAAATATTCCAGATGAAGGCGAGTGGGTTCTTGTGAACTCATTCAACAAGAAGGTCATCTTAGATGAACACTGGAAATTCTACACTAGGGTTAAGATATAAACGGACTACGTAGTCATTTATGCTACAGACAAAGTTATTGTTGCCCAGTTACCATTTAATAGTCTATCTATTGGGGTGGAATGTTTGTCTAAAAGTGAGTGCCATTAACGAAGCTAGGGTTATTGATGTTTACTGTAATCACAAAAGATGCTGCACTCTGAGCTAATACCCTTAGCTCCCTTTCTCATCTCATCTATGTATAAGGTGTCTGCTTATAGTAGCCCCTCAGAGGCCTTTGTGCTTCCCTTGGTCATCACCCGGGTTCTTCTTCGTGCTGATGTAGACTTTTCGGGTAACATAGCTATGCTCACGTTACTGATGATGTCATTTCAGACTGGACTTTTAAAAATATGGGCTATGCTTTTGATAAAAATAATAATAAAAAAAAGATGGTTAACACCAAGGGAAGCCTAGGACTTGGAAGAAGAAGAAGAGGATAAACCCTTGAGGGCTTCGACATCCCGAGCTCCACGACAAACCAGGTTAGAGGACTTTCAAATAGACATGAAGACTACTCTTACCCAAATGTAGATGGAGGTAGCACAACTGAGAACCGAACAAGGTGAAATACGAGCCACCTAGCTGTAATACGATGATTAGTTTGCCCAATATTACACATATATGGAACATGACTAGCAATTAAAATTGGGGTAAGAGTAGTAGCTACAACAACAATAGAAATATAAGTCCTTCACCTATCTTAGTGATCAGATGGACCAACTCTGGATGGACCAGAGGGCCATTCGGGGTTTCCTCGATTATATCCAACAAATACAGCACCAACAATAGCAATATCTGGACAATACTTAGGATGCTATATCCAGGAATCAAGGGCTACATGGAGGCACAAGGCCATCAACTTTAGGAGGAGGCCACTTCTAATGTTGTTGTTGAGGATTTTCCTTCATTTTTTTCCATTGTGTTTTATTCCCTTTAGAATCAGTTTTGTACATACGTAATATTAATTCATTTTTCTTTTGACTGTGTATATTATTGTTTCATCAAACTAATATTCACTTATTTTTGGCTACTTTCTTTTATTCTTCTTCTAACGCAATTCACACTTCTCAATGAGGCTACAATCACTTGGGAAGTATTACTAACCTTCTTTCCTTTTCTTTTTTTTTGTTTTTTCATTTCAGTCAAATTTAGATGTGGTTATTATTATATTTGTCCCAATAAGGACACTATCTAATTTAAGTGTGGGGGAGGGGTTAGGTTAATATTCTCTTCAAGTTTTTATTTTGATTATACATTTTGTCTTGATTCGGAGGAGTTGTGTGATTGGGATAATTTATTTATTTATTTATTTTTACTTTATTAGGCCTTGATGGTATGGTTGTTGCTCCTCTTTTAGCATGAGAATTGATTCTAAAACCTTTTGGATAAGTGTTTTTTTAGGTAAAGTTATACATTAGGAATAAAATGGTTAGATTTTGAGGATTTAAATTAATCTTATTTAAGTTTTAGTAAAAGTGACACCAAATTGATTCTTAGGAATTGAGGTAGTAGTTGTGATGACATGCAAGGATGGAACTTTAGGTTAATCTTTGTTCTATGATTGCTCAACTTGTCCGTATTGTGAGTGTGTAAAAGCAGGTTGAGGTAAAACAATAAGAGAATAAAGCAAGGTAATACAAAAGCTAAAAATCCTTATTTATATCTCTACTAGGCCTTTGTATTACCTTATCTAATCCACAAGAATGTAGAAAAATTTTTGGAGTAAGGTAACGCAAAAGCTGAAAATTCATTATTATACATCTTTACTAGGCTTTTGTACTACCTTACTAAAAAAAAAAAAAGAAAAGAATTGAAAAAGCATTAAGAGAATAAAGTGTGCTTATGGACCAATCCTACATTTGCCTATTTGGACTATGGTGGTTAGGAGATCATAGAACTTAGAATTAACTTAATTGGCCTAGCTTATATGAATCACACTGCCACCTTTTGAAACCTAAAGAATCGAAATGGAACACCTTGAATGAGCATATGCTTGTTTAACTTAACGTCGATGGCTTTGGTTATTTTGTTCCTAATTTATTAGTTTACACAAAAATCGCCTTAGCTAATTGGGTTTTGGACTTGATTCTTAAATCAAATGGGAAATAATACCTTTACCATCTTGACCTACTTTTGTTCAAAAATCTCATCCTATTTTGTGAGAAACTATTTGCTTCTGGTGCTTTATAATTTGCTTGAGGACAGGTAAAGATTTAAATATGAGGAAGCGTGATGAGTAATATGATCTTGTGTGGGCTTTTTCTTGGTGTTGTGAGTGGTATGTGTTCAGCTTAATCAATGAGACCAAAAAATAGAGATTCTTCTTGGGACAAAAAAGAGAAAATGAAATAACAACCTACCCTCTATCAAACCCTTAAAGAACTAAGCTTCAAAGACCCTCAAGAATAGTAGAAATTTCTACTATATCTCACCCCAATATCCTTGAAGCAATAAAGGCAAACAAGAACAAATAGAATAGAGAAAATAGGCACCCAAGTAATGGAATTCAAACAAACCTTAGAAGAATAAAGCAACTAAGACCCATTCAAAGAAACCACATTAGATTATCCATAAGATTTATAGACTCATTCATAAGGAGGACTAACCCTTAAGCATGGTCTTGAACAAGATGAACAAGGAGGCTTAGGCCTCTCAAGATTCACTGTCAAATTTGAATTAAAGTGTGTGAATTATGTTGTCAAATTACTAAATGCTCTATTTATACTACCCTAACCCTAGCTAATTAATCCTTGAGGTTCTACGACAGTTTGGGGTCTTAATAAATCTTTACAAACACTTAAAATTACAGAAAATCAGAGAAAATATCAAAAACATAGGGCAGCTGGCTGCCCAAGCTGCAGTCGGCACTGATTTGGACACTACAGCTGGTGTCGGTTGCAAACTGTCTTCGGGCGGTCGAATGTCTGAATGAAGCCAGCACTGGTTCTACTACTTGGGTTGGCGCCGGATGTCCACTAAAAGGCCAACTTTGGTCAAATTTCATCCGTCTTTGGTCAACTTTGACTATTCTTCTTGGATAGTCATTAAAATGAACTTTTAGCTAGCTTCCTCAACCTTCCAATCCTCTTCCATCCTCAAGCATGGTTTTATGAGTAATTGAAACTCATCTTGAAGCTTCTTGGACCTAGATCTTGTCATCGGTCCTTGTCTTTGCATGGTCACGCCTCCCCCTCCTTGATCTTGACCTCCATGATAAAGCGGAGTCTCATTATCTCCCCCTCCTTGAAAAAGATTCGTCTCCGAATCATTGCTATAATCTACATCAAAGGGAGAGAGGTCACTAATATTAAAAGTGGCACTAACATGATACTCGCCAGGTAAATCTATCTTATAAGCGTTATCTCCAACTTTGGCGAGAACTTAAAATGGACCATCCCCCTTTGGATCTAATTTTCTCCGTCATTGCGTGGGGAATCTCTCCTTGCGAATGTGCACCCATACCCAGTCGTCCAGCTCAAATGACACCTTTTTTCCTCCTTGATTGTGTTTATGAACGATCTCTTCATTGCGTTTTGCAATGGTTGCTTTCACCTTCTCATGGAGTGCCTTCACTATTTCTACCTTCTTAGCTCCATCGAGGTTCAACCATTCACCTATAGGCAAAGGAACCAAATCTAAAAGAGTTAGAGAATTAAAACCATATACAATTTCAAAAGGAGAAAAAAAAAGTGGTAGAGTGAATAGTCCTATTGTAAGTAAACTCAATGTGTGGCAAGTGCTCTTTCCAATTTTTTAAGTTCTTCTTGATTATGGTCCGCAAGAGTTGGGTGAGTGTTCGGTTGACCACCCCCATTTGTCCATCCATTTGAGGATGATAAGTTGTGGAAAACAAGATATTAGTACAAAGTTTGTTCCATAAAACTCTCCAAAAGTGGCTAAGGAATTTAGTATCCCTATCCGAGACAATAGTCCTTGGAATCTCGTGCATTCTTACCACTTCCTTAAAGAATAAATCTGCAATAGAGAACACATCATTAGTCTTGGAACAAGCCACAAAATGAGCCATTTTAGAGAATCGATCAACAACCACAAATATGGAGTTCTTACCCCCCCTGGACCTAGGCAATCCTAAGATGAAGTCCATTGAAATATCAACCCAAGGCACATTAAGTGTGAGCAAAGGAGTATAAATACCATGTGGAAAGGATCTAGACTTAGCTCACTTACAAATAATGCATTGAGAACAATGTCTCTCCACATCCTTTCTCATTTTTTGCCAAAAGAAATGCTCCTTAAGAATGCCTAAGATCTTTCCAACACCAAAATGCCCCATTAGTCCCCCATTATGGGCCTCCCTAACTAACAACACCCTAATAGAAACCATCATGCTTATAATATTTAGCAAATGCACTTGTCTCACAAGCATGGAAAATATCCCTAAACTCCTCATCATCAACATACAAATCTTTCACAAGTTCAAAACTAAGAAGTTTAGCATCCAAAAAGTTTAATAGTGTATACCTTCGAGATAGTGCATCCACTACCACATTTTCCTTAACATTTTTGTATTAAATGACATATGGAAATGTCCCAATAAGCTCCATCCACCTTGCATGCCTCTTGTTCAAATTTTGTTGGTTCTTGAGGTATTTAAGGGTCTCATGATTGGTATGAATGACAAACTCTTTTGGCAAAAGGTAGTGTTACCAATATTCTAACGTCCTCACCAAGGTAAAAAGCTCTTTGTTATAGGTAGAGGAATTGAGGGCTGCCCCGAACAATTTCTCACTAAAGTATGTAATAGATTTTCTATCTTGGGTCAAGAATGCACCTATTCCCACCCCACTTGCATCACACTCTATCTCAAATGCCTTCTCAAAATTAGGAAGAATAAGAATTGGAGCTTGGCTCAATTTATCTTTGAGGGCTTGAAATGCTTGTTGTTTGGCTTCCTCCCACCTAAACCCCACCTTTTTCTTTACCACTTCAGTTAGAGGGGCTGCTATAGTGCTAAAATTTTGGATGAACCTCCTATAGAAGCTAGCTAGCCCATGGAAACTACTAACTTGGGTAATGGTGGTAGGGGTTGGCCAATCTTGGATGGCTTTCACTTTTTCCTCATCAACCTCAATCCCTTTGGCACTCACAACATACTCAAGGAATCTAATCCTCTCCAAACAAAAAGAACATTTCTCAAGATTAGCATACAATCTCTCCCTTCAAAGGGCAACAAGCACACTTTGAACATGATTCAATGATCCACATATGATCTGCTATAGATTAATATATCATCAAAGTATACAGCAACAAATTTTCCAATGAATTCCCTCAAAACGTGGTGCATTAATCGCATGAAAGTGCTAGGAGCATTAGACAATCCAAAGGACATGACAAGTCACTCATGCAACCCTTATTTAGTTTTAAAAGCCGTTTTCAATTCATCCCCTTCGTTTATTCTAATTTGGTGATAATCGGATTTCAAATCAATTTTAGAGAAAATGCATGCACCAAATAACTCATCAAGCAACTCATCTAGCCTAGGAATGGGATAGCGGTATTTTACCGTGATGTTATTGATAACGCGACAATCCACACACATACACCATCTCCCATCCTTTTTGGGCACCAAGAGAACCAGAACCGCACATGGGCTTAGGCTCTCTCCCACATGTCCCTTCTCAAGCAATGCCTCTACTTGCTTTTGCAACCCCTTGGACTCTTCCGGGTTACTTCTATATGCTAGTCGGTTGGGGATAACGGCTTCGGGTACAAAGTCAATTTGATGCTCAATCCCTCTTATGGAAGAATAGCTACAATGTCTTAGGCAAGGACAATGTAGAATCATTAGTAAAAATATAAGAACCTTTCCATAAAAGAAGAATAACTAATTCCTTAGCTTCTATAACCTCTATGACCTCACTTTCTTTTGCAAAGTAATTCACTCTTATTTTACCTCCCCTCTCTTGTTCTTGCTCACTCATTTCCTTAATTGTCAAGGTATTTGTTTGTCCATCCTCTCTCTCAACTCTTTTTCTTTCCTCTCTTATTCTTTCCTTTCAATTTCTTATTTTTACTTAACATCTTGTGCTCCCTTCTTCTTTTCTTTCTCCTTCATGATTCTTTGATCTTTATTCACCTCACTAGGGGCCAAGGGGATGAGGGTAAATATAGTTCCCTCCTTAAGTAGGGAATAAGTATTCTTTCTCCCATCATGCTTTACATGCCTATCGTATTGCCAAGGCCTTCCTAGGAGCAAGTGACCCCCTTGCATGGGTACCACATCACATAGCACATCATTCTTGTACTTTTCCATCTCAAAAGATACCCAAACTTGTTTGTTTACTGTCAATTCCCCACTATCCTTCAACCATTGCAATTTGTAGGGCTTGGGGTATTTAATCCAACTCATGTCCAATTCTTCAATTAAGTTTGCACTAATCACATTGGTGCAACTCCCACTATCCACAATGACACTACAAGGGGTCTTGTTAATTAGACACCTAGCATAGAAAATGTTCTCTCTTTGTTGGTGATCTTGGTTTTCAATGGCTTGTGAATTCAATGACCTTCTTGTGACTCTAACCAAAGAGTATTCTTGACCAACAACTTCCCCTTCATCACTTTCCTTATCTCTATTTCTCTCTTGGTCTCCTTGGTACCTTTCTCCCCCTTCTTCTTCGTCGGTAGAAACCTCACCATAGGGGTTAGTATACATCATTCTTGTGAAACCCCACCTAAAGCTAACCCTAGAGTAAGGGGGTCGGGATTCATATCATATTATTTTGCATGAATATATATGTTTTAAATGATTCTATGTGCTTTAGAGTTGTGGATTATAGGTTAAAATACTTAGTTATGTTTATCGAGTAGGAAGGGTAAAATGATAATTTTGCTTGAGGTCAAAATAGGAAGAAAGCTTGAGGATTAAATAGGAAGAAAATGTGGGTGAGAAAATAATAACAAGAGTTGTTGTGGTTAAGTGGTTAGAGCTTTGTGAATTAACTTCTAAGGTCATGAGTTCAAATCCCATCATTTAAGCTTTTGTCATGATTATCTTAACTAAGTTTGAATTTTTGTTTTCCTGCATTTCATGGAAATAGGAATGTTGTCTTAGGGGAGACATGAAGGGAATGTCCTAATCTTAACCTCATGTCCTAAAAAGAATTCTAGAGGAATTCTTGTCATTTTTATTACCACTAGCTTGTCCTAAAATCTTTATAATTCAAAACCATTAAATCCTTTCTTTTAAATTCCAAAAAAATTCTGTGATAACTCCTCCGCCTTGAATTTCGAAAATCAGCTTTGGAGGTTGGAAAGTTGGCCGAAAGTAGGAGGAGAAATAGGAAGGGTTTCCAAGAGAAAATCAATCACCATGATAGCACCTTCAAACTCACCTTCATGTTGTTCATCTTCTAGTAAAAGAAAATCTGGAAATTTTTCAGAATATTTGCAGACCGTTTTTTTGAAAATTCAGCCAGTAAACCTACTCATTTTCTGCGAGAAAAATGGTCATTTTATGTGGCTTGAAGGCTGGAAAATCTGTGCAATTTTTGGACTGCACAAACTACACAAAACCGAGAAAAAATTCTGGTCATTTTCGCAGCTTTCAACCAAGTAAATGAAGCTGTTTTGATTCATCTTCAAGCCAGCAAAACTCCTTAATATTTCTCCAGCATTGAGGCTGGAAAACCACCTTAAAAGACCTTCAAACTCCCTCAAGAGTCAGCTGCAAATCGGGTTGAAGGTGTGCAGAAATTCTGCACAGCCTTCGAAACTCTTGAAGCATGAAACCAGAATTTTCCAGCTTTGCTCCCTTCTAGCCTAGGCCGAAAATCACCTTCAACCTCTGTAAAATTGAACCTTGCTCAGCTGTAGACTGAACACCATTAACCCCACACTTACCTTGAGCATATGGACTCCATAGCCACACCACAAAACACTCCTAAGATCACTCCATTCAAACTCTTTTTGAACTTCAAATAATTTCAGCATTTTACTCCATTAAAATCACTCTTGTATTAGGCAAATAAACCAGAATTTTCTCTGCCATTTAAGACTGAATTTCGGCCAGCCTTGGAGCAACATTAACCTTCAATCAATTCAGCAAAACCACCATGTTCAGCCGACACCATTGAAGACCATAGAAACCTCTCTTGATCAAACACCATAGCTAACCTCTTACCTTAAACATCTCCACTATTTCCTCCATTTAAATTTCAAAAAAAAAATCTGATCATCCTCTCTCCTTCTTGCTGAAAACCGAAACCCTCATTCACTCCATACCATTCGGCCAGCCCTCTACCAAAATTCATGCAGCACTTCTTCCCATTCGATTGTATTGTTCTAATGCTCTCTCTCTCTCTCTCTCTCTCTCTCTCTCAACCAAAATGGTTGATCAACCATCAACTATGGCCGTTTTCCCGTTGGATCATTTAAGGCTCTCAATCGCGTGGACCTTCTTAATTCTTCATCGAAGTGTTCATCAAATCAAGTATTTTCCTTTAATCATTCTTTTAATTCAGTATTCATGTCTCTTAGATATTGATAGGAAGAATGAAATATGGATAAGGGATTGAGTATATGCATGTGGATTAAGGGATGGAGTTAGGACATGATGATTGTTGTATATGACTAGGATGTATGTGTTTCCCTTTCGAATCAATGTATGTTCTTCATGCTTAATGAATTTTATGGATGTTTGAAGCATGATTAGATATTATGACACCAAAGGTGATTAGGCTTTTATGTTCTTATTTTTCCATGGAAACCATGATTGATGATTACCCTTAGTAGGATTTTGGCCATGCGATGGTATGAGATAGTTCAAGTGTATGTTCATGAATGGATTAATATATTGTTTGATGATGGAGAATGTGATCATGAATCTTTTCTAGCAATAGGAAACCATGATGTAAGATTATTTTGTTGTTAATTCTAGGTTAAATTCATTAACAAATTTTATTACCTTGAATAGAATACTACTATATTTTTCTCTATAAAATTCGAAACTCTAGAGAGATTTGGAGTGGTTTATTAATTAAAATATTAATATTTTCTTTATCAAATAAATGAGATCTTTTATTAAAAATAATATATATAGTAATAAATCCTTTACAATAAATAAAATATTATTTATATTAAAATCTATTTGTTATTTATTAAAATTTAAAATAATTCATTCATTATTAATTTTATTTATTACTAATTATTTATTATCTATTTAAAAATTAATTAAAGATTATTTGTAATTAAATATTTATTTATAATAAAGCTATTTTTAAATCACCATTTATTAATACTATTTAGGACTTAATATTCAAACCTTAGTTTATTTATTAAAAATAACACTCAAGAATTATTATTTGAGTCTATAATTTATTAGTAATTATTTTAGAAACCCTAGTTATTTTAACTTATCAAACTAGACTTATTTTATAAAATTCTTTATCATTTAGCCTTAAAGCTTAGAACATTAGGGTTAGGATTATTTGTGTAAGCGAATATAGCTTGAGTGTAACCTTATGTCTTGTGTTTACCCCAGGCAAGGTTAGGTCAGCCTTGAAAGACTTTTGAATTTGAGTAAGCAAAGGATCAGGTAAGCTCCTGCATAAAACTTGTTTGTTGTAAAAGGTTACTATGGCAAGCTAACCTCAAAGTATGTGAACACTGATTTGGTAAAGGCAATTAATGACTGTTTTCCTACTTGTTTCAGTCAAACCAATTATTTGAAAATCAACATGCAGTTTTATTCAAAACACTAACCTGTTTCTAAAACAAATTTTGACAAGGACTTTGGGAAACCCTTAATTGCCATTTTCAAGTAAAGCTATGTTTTACCAGTTTTCTCCCAAGTGGGACAATTAATGTTGAGTACTCAATAAGGGTAGGCTAGTAGTACTAGTTTTGAAGAGCAAGAGTGAGTCTTCTGGCAGGAGGCCACCTCCGGAAGATAAAACTCAACTTAGAGAAACGTCAGTACTACTTAGTCATGCCGGTCTGAGCTAGCAGTTTTTATTTCAGTCAAGTGACTGTGTTTTGCCGGAATGGACACCCGGTTGTTGTTTGGGTATAGAGAAGGAGGAGTATCTTGCCCGGTAGGCCGATCACCTACATTTTGTCAGTCTGCACTAAGTGTCGGCATTCTGATCGGCAGTATGCACAAAGTGTGGCATACTGACCATCCGGTTATGGGGCCCAACGTGTGGTAACCCATAATCCTTTCTTTTGAGTGGTTGATCTTATAAATTATGTATGGCTGGAAAAGCTGAAAACACCACTCTTGTTTTTTACTAATGTTTAATGCTTATCAATATTTCTCTTATAAAGTTTTCACATTTTGCATCCACGAACTGTTTTCACTGAACACTCAAAGCACATACGGCCTTACTGAGATTTTTATCTCATCATCTTTTATGCCATGTTTTCAGGTCGATCCTGCTGTGGAGATGAATAGCTAGATTTGTTGCCTATGCTTTGAAGACTTTATGTTATTTTTCTTATGTGTTGTTTTGAGAGATGGTAGCGAACAATTTATTTTGGATTTGTTCATGTATTTTTGGGTTGTAATAAGTTCAATTTTAAAGTATTACTTTTATTTTCTTTTGTGTGACCTAGTTATAAAGACCCCTTGTCCTTTGGACGGAGTGACATCCCCGGCCCTGTCGGGCCTAGGTAGTAGGGTGTTACAATTCTCTTACTTGGACACTCATGGAAAGTATGTCCATATCCAAGACACTTAAAACACTTGATATCTCTATTCCTTTGTGGCCTCTCTATGGTTTTTCCCTAGTCCTTGTTCCAACCTCCCTAGGTTTCCAATCCTCCCTAGGCTTCCAATCCTCTCTAGGGTTCCAAGCCTCCCTTGGTTTGTTGAAGTCCCTTTGGAATGGATTAGGGGCATCATCCTTCTTAATTGGTACCTTGCTAATAGTATTGGGGTTTGGAAGTGGTGGTCTAGTAAATGCCCTCCTTTTTAATTACCTCTCAATCTTTATAGCGGCATGTACCATATCCTCCAATCGATCATAGGGATGTAATTCTACCAAATTGGCCATTTCCCTATTTAATCCTCCCAAGAACTTTGCTCTTGTTGCTCTAAGATCCTCATTGATTTGAGCTCTCATCAACATTACTTCTATTTTTTTATAGTAATCTTTCACACTCTTATTCCCTTGCTTGAGTGATTGGAGCATTTGGTAAAGATCATTGTAGTAATAGTGTGGTATAAACCTTGCACTCATCATATCTTTCAACAAATTCCAACTAGCCACGATTTCCACTCCTATTTGTCTCCTTTGTGCACTAACTTGCTCCCACCAAACCAAAGCATACTCTGAAAATTCCAAAATAGCCAACCTCACTTTTGACCTCTCACTATAGGTATGACTTTCTAGGAATATCTCCATCTTGCTCTCCTACTTGAAATATGCTTCGGGGTCACTCTTGCCATAGAATGTGGGCACTTTCAATTTGATATGGTTCAACTCCTTCTTCTCATCATTTCCTTCTCTCCTACCTCCTCTATTACCTCATCCTCTATTGTGTTCCCCAAAGGCTTCAACTTGTTCCCCCTCATACTATTCATCAACTCCCTCAAACTCTCTTTCTAACCCCCTTAGATTATTCCCACCATTCCTTCCTTGTCCCCTACCTTATTCTCCTCTCATACCATGTCTTCCCCCTCTAATAAGAGCTTGTTGGAATCCCCCGATAGAATGCTCATCCCACTCTTCCCCTTGTTAGGCATTTAACGAATGAGTATGGACATCACCATCCCTCATGCTAGGGCTAGGTACTTTAAATCGCTCTTGGCCTCTCCTTTGTGTGATGGTAGAAGATTGTCCAAGATGATTTATCAATTCCCTTGTTATGTTTTGAAATTCACTTTGCATAGTCCTTATCATAGCTTGCAAGTCACCATGCAATGCCCTAGCATCAATTTATTCTTCTTGAGGTCTACTAGGTCCACTTAGGTTAGTCCTAAAGATCTCTTGATCATGGGCCATGGTGATGGAATATTTACTTACTTATACCTGTAAAATAAAAGAGATTAGGAAGAAAAATAGTTCCTCACTTTGCATCCTTGTGTGTTGGCTCTCAAGGGTTGGTCACTCCACGCTTGTGTTTGCTCTCTTAGACTCTTTTAGTAATAGGCTCACACTCTTGCCTTTTTCTCAATACTCAAGCCTTCTTATTCAATTCCAATTCTTCGCAATGGCTAAAGTTTTAGTCCAACTTAGTGAATCACACAAATCAAAAGAATTTTTCAATTAGGGGGTTTTAGGGGAATTTCAACAAACACTTGTTGGGCACCTCAAGCAAACAAGTTTTAATCAAGAATTTCAAAAAATATGGACTCAATCAACATAAGAACAAACACTAGACTCACAAGAAACACTTCTAAGCAAGAAACGAACAAGAATTAGTAAGAATAAAAAAACAAGAATAACTAGAACTAGGATTATGAAGAACAAGATGATCACAAGTGTGCACTAATAAAGTTGAGTTCAAAGAGCATGGAATTCAACAATAGAGTGATATACTATGTCCTAATATCCCAAGGAATGAAAATTAAGAATCAAAGTTCCCAACTATAGCTAAAAACATTCTCATGGAACATTTATCAAATACCTTGGATGCAATCCCGTCACTTAAGAACAACCAACATTCTCACCCATATTCAAGCCAAATTTCACCACAATCACAAGATAAATTTGTTCTCAAGGATTATATTAACATCAAGGAGAAATTTCCCCAAAGAAAACCCAAGTTATAATAAAGATTTCATGACCTTTTTTGAGCATATTTTTGAGTTACGGGATTTTCTTTGTTTTTTTTTTTTTCTTCAACCTTGTAGGTCTCCTTTTCTTGCTTTCAAGCTTTGATTGGTGATAGGGCTAAATTAGTCATATTTTTCCTAGTTATTTGAGGCTCTTTTGTGATACATTTTGTTCAATAAGTAGTCATATTCCTTCATATTTGAGATTTTACCCTTAGAAAGGTATTTTGTTTATTATTACAGATTTTTAGGGTAAAATGAAGTAAAAACGTTGAAAAACAGGAGAGGCGGCGCTGGCTAGGGCCTTAGAACCGGCGCTGGCCATGCACTGTTCACACGAAGTTCGAGGTGACAGAAAATTAGTGAAACAAGACTGGAACAAAATGGAACCGGCGCTGGCTCTGAGTGCCAAGGTGGTGCCGGCTGCATTCTGGAACACATTATGTGAAATTGGGAAAAAAATCAGTGAACAAGTGGAGAACCAGAACATAACCAGCGCCAACTCCGAGAGCCAAGGCAGCACTGGTTGTGCCCTGAAGTTAAAGTGGTGCTTTGATTTTTCTACGCGATTTTTGGTAATTTGTGGAGTTTTAGTACTTTCCAACTTCTATTCGGCCAAGAACATTACACCAACGAGTTTAGGCATTTCCCAAGCCTATAAATAGATGGAAAGCACAAGGGAAAAATGGGAGAATTCATTGATCATCATAAAAAATCACTCAATCAAAGGAGGAATTCTTCAATTCAAGGAGGGTTGTGCAAGAAGGTCTTCAAAAGAAGAAGAAGAAGGCTTGTCTATGAGTGCTTTCTTTTACTTTGTTTTCTTTTTCTTGAACAATGATATGTTAATTGTTTTATTGTAATTCGACATTATTTTAGATATTCATGATTTGTAGAGTTGTGTGATCTTTTGATTAATTGATTGTTACTCTTGGTATTTAATTACTTGGATTGATTACGAGATTGATTGGTTGTTTCTTTCCATTAACTTGCTTGAGAAAGAGGTTGATGATGGTTTCAATTCATTAGTTTCATATTTGTTGTCTCTTAACTTTCTTGGGAAATAGGTTAATTGCTAAGAACAAGGTAATTATAGGTTAATTGATGTCTACCAGAGTATGGATTCATTGGTTAATTTCATGTTTTAAGTTTGCCAGAGTATGGAAATTTAATCAAATGGTTGTTTTTAATGCATCTTTTGGATAAGATTGGTTGAGACAGAGTATGTGATGCTAAGTTATCTAGAAGATAGGGATTCATGGATTGGGAAAGAAGTGAGTCTACTTTAATCCTTCATGATGCCAAGAGAATAATTGGTTATGATAAAGGTTAGGTACTTTAAGATCATGGTTGTCTAAACAATGGTTTGAATTGCATACTTCTCCATCCTCAACATATATATATTTTTGTTTTTTTATTTTTGTTTATTTTATTTTATTTCTTTTTCACTTTATCGAGTCAGTTAAACAATGAAAGAAATGTGATTAATGTCTACTTATTCCTTAAGAATCGACACTCATTTGAACCCTATGCTATGTTAATGATGAGTACGCCTGCTCATATGTGTAATTTAGGGTTAACGTTTTAATGCAAACTTGATTGGGAATGTGCTTAGTTTTTATATGATTTTTATACCCAAACCCATACGCATCAATTGGAATCAAAACTTTTCTTGCTCTGATACCAAACTCTTTGATATGATATTGTATGGGCTTTTTATTGGTGTTGTGAGTGGTTTAGTTGGTTATGTGTTCAGCTCAATCAATGAAAAAAAAAGAGAAAATGAAATAACAACCTACCCTCTATCAAACCCTTGAAGAACTAAGCTTCAAAGACCCTCAATAATAGTAGAAATTTCTACTATATCTCACCCCAATATCCTTGAAGCAACAAAGGCAAACAAGAACAAATAGAATAGAGAAAATAGGCACCCAAATAATGGAATTCAAACAAACCTTAGAAGAACAAAGCAACTAAGACCCATTCAAAGAAACCGCATTGGATTATCCATAAGATTTATAGACTCATTTATAAGGAGGACTAACCCTTAAGCATGGTCTTGAACAAGATGAATAAGGAGGCTAGGGCCTCTCAAGATTCTCTCTCAAATTTGAATTAAAGTGTGTGAATTATGTTGTCAAATCACTAAAGGTTCTATTTATACTACCCTAATCCTAGCTAAATAATCCCTGAGGTTCTATTATAGTTTGGGATCTTAATAAGTCTTTATAAACACTTAAAATTGGAGAAAATCAAAGAAAATATAAAAAATGCGGGGCAGCCGGCCGGCGCCGGTTTGGACACTACAGCAGATGCCAGTTGCAAACTGTCTTTGGGAAATCGAATGCTAAAATGAAGCCAGCGCCAGTTTTGCTGCTTGGGCCAGGGCCGGATGTCCGGTGAAAGGCCAACTTTGGTCAAATTTCATCCGTCTTTGATGTCGGCTTGAGTTCTAGTTGGGGTCCTTCTTGGATAGTCATTAAAATGAACTCTTGGCTAGCTTCCTCAACCTTCCAACCCTCTTTCATCCTCAAGCATGGTTTTATGAGGAATTAAAACTCATCTTGAAGCTTCTTGAACCTAGATCTTGTCTTCAATCCTTGTCCTTGCATGGTCACGCCTCCCCCTCCTTGATCTTGACCTCCATGATGAAGCAGAGTCTCATCAATGAGGCTTAATCATATATACATTTTCTATTATTTTGTGCTTCAATGGAGATAAATTCTTATTTAAATCACCACTCACCACACCATTCTCATCATTTTTTCACTAGGAAATTGAAAAGATCAAGTAAAGATAAAAGGAAGAAGAAAGAAGAAAATAGGAGCTGTGCAATGCTGTCCAAGAAGAAGGCAGTTCCCTGGGCTGCCTGTTCTTCAACCTTGCACACAAGTTTTTCTAGAAACTTGGCGGCCTAGGGTCTTGCTTGGTTCTAGAAAAACATGGTGGGCCACCCGCTAGTAGAGAAGGCACTATTTTGAGCGAGTTTTTAGATTTTTACACAAAAAAACCTCTATGTAATCACTATTTACACACAAAATGCAGGGAAGAGAGTTTAGGAAAGGTTAGGGTTTCTCTCAAGAACCTTATTTCTTGTAAGATTGAGCAAAAGTAGAGAGAAGAACCAAGAGATCTAAGGAGAAAGAAGAGAGCTTACTTAGAGATTGCAAGAGAAAGAAGAAGCTAGCTTGTCTATGAGTTTGCCTTTCCATTCCTTATGCAATTTTACTTATATTTTTATGCTAATATTTCATTTTTAATTGTATTGAAGGGTTGTACCCTATTTTTATACTTGAGAAGGATGTATTTCCTTTAGATCTATGATTTTTGTTCTTGGGTATTTAGTTATTTGAGTTTATTTTGGTTGTCTTAATTAAGTTGGGTTTGATTGATTTATTTCAATTAAATATGCTTCTTTAATGGTCTTGAGAGCTAGGGTTGAGGATAGGACACCCACTTGATTAGGCTAACATTTGCCGTTTTCAATTAACCCAAGAGGAGGTTGGGAATTAGGGCTAATAACTAATGGGTTCATGAGATTGTCTAGAGATAGGGATTTTGTGGCTTCCAGATGATTTGGGATAGTGATTGATTATTAATGCACCCTTAGGTTTTGGTTGGTTGGGTAGAGATATTGATTAATCAAATTGGAAAGTAGAAAACTCATAACTCGAGGAAGAGTGAGATTGATAGGTGACTCACTCTGGTGCCTAGAATTGAGAATTATAGGTTTAAGGGGTACATATTTCTTAGGACTTGAATGGGAGAATTCCTTTTGTTGCATGGGCTATTCTCTTTCTTATTCTTTGGGAAAATTGTGACTCTCTATTGTATGTAAGAACATGACCTCTCTTCCATTGTAGTTAATGCCATACCTTACATTTATATTTGGCTAAACAATAAGAATAAAAGGAGGTATGGGTAGTAACCCCCATTCCCTAAGGTTCTTTGATACTTGTTAACAATACTAGACTACACGATAGCTGCACTTGCCTAAATGTGTGTGTGTTGTGTAATTCTAATTGGCATTTTACTTATTAAAACTTGTGTGTTTGTGAGCTTAATTAATTTAGATTTTATATGTACGCAACATGATCATCAAAACCATTCATCATATTCTATGCTCACAAATCTGTCCACATTAGAGGGTTATGGCCGGGATGAGAAAGCCTCTCCACTTTTTCATTTAGAGGGCAATTTGGTGCCTATGTGTTTGGGTGCCATCAGAAAAAATAGGATGTGAAAGATAGTAGATAGTGAAAAGAAAGGAACAAAAAGTAGAAAGAGTTCAAAGGGATGAAAAGATTTTACTTAATGCAAGCTCTGCACAATTCCAACACACTGTTCCTTCTCCTTTCAAACTACCTAAATACATAATGTAAGTTACCAAAACCACATCTTTAATTCATTAACGTAAAATTTCTTCAAAGTTGTTCACAACTCTATTTCACTCATTTAACACTTCTCCTTTCACAATCCCAAAACACCATTCGCAAATCAAACAAAAGCTTCTGCACTTAAATCCACAATAAGGTCAATTTGGTGTTCTCCCTTCATTAACCCCACAAAAATTTCACAAGTTAAATAAAATAACTCCATCAACACAGGTTTCAACAAAATTCACAAATTCCTAACACCAATTTAATTCACAAATCACAACTCCAACTCAACAAAAGCAGCCAACCTAAAAAAAAAAAATCACAATATAATCCCAACAGTTTAAATCAAAGGCAACTCAACACAAACTCAATTACATCAAGCAACAACACAGTTATACCTCTCCACCATGTAGATTAGCAATAGCTTAAGGTGGCTCAACAAAATAACACAATTCAAAATCTCAACATCACAAACCATTCATTCAACTCATCCACAATTTAGTTCAATACAAACATGTGACTTAACAGGTTCACTAAAAAATAAAACCAAAATAAATTCCAAAGTTTAGAAATCACCTAATTTCCCTAAAAAGTTTTCCAAATTTCTTAATGTTGGTAGTCGGTTGTAACTATTCCATTGGAATTATAGTCTGATACTACTCCTAGCTTCAAGAATTTGTAGAAAAGTGTACATTTAAAATCAAGTGAAATAAAAACCAACTCGGTGTTCGAAATGATAAGTTGCAGATTCAAATAGGGCAAAAAGAAATGATTCAGGGATTTGAACTGTAGCAATGATTCAAAGTACATAGGGAAACGAAATGTACAGAACAAATTAACCAATAGGCTAAGCAATAGTGTGCATGACGATAGGGTATTGAGGAGGAAGGGTTTTGCACTGTCGAGGGTTTTGAAGACCTCGAAGAAATTGAAGAAAGTGGAAAAAAGAAATCTATTTTTATTTTTTGTGATTCAAAGGCACCATGGCACATGACTTGTATGTCATCAAAACATCGAATTCCTAAAACCAAAACGAGGTTGCTAAAATTATGAATGGATGCACGGCAACATGGAAAGTGACCTACACATTATCGTACAAAATGTTTAGGCAGTATGTTTTTAACTGAATCAATAACATTTTCATTCAAATAAATGCATGGTGACGTTATGCATGATATGCACAGCCTCATAAAATCCCAAAAATTTTAATTTTTCTGTCTTAAAGGCCACGACACCGTGGCCATGACAGCTGCCGCGCTGTGCATTCCCAGAAAAACACAATTTCATTATTTTTTATTTTTTTAAAAAAAACTTAAATCAAACACATAAAAAAAAATAAAGCCAATATATATAATCATAAAACTCAATCAAAAATAACATAACAAAGGAAATACCATGAAGCATAACAAACTAAACAAGGGAAATATCCAACTAATACTTGGCAATAATAAACCTCACTAAAAATAGAATAAAATTAAAACAACTAGAATTAAACATTTATTCAAGCGCAAAGCATAGTAGAAAAGGAGATTAAGGCTTTCCATCTTCATCACGTGGATTGCCTTTTGTATTCCCAAGCATTATTCCCAATGGTTTTTCTGAAATCATCTTTGCAAGTTGTTCAATTTAACTTTCAAGGTTGTGGATGGATGCTTCTTGATTTCTCATTGATACCTCCATACTTTGAAAACATGTATCAGTAGAAGTAACCAATTTAGTAACAAGATCTTCCAAAGATGGCTTTTGAGGGACTTGATGAGTGGTGGGGGTGGTGCACAATATAGCATGGGTGCTTGTGGTCTTGGGGCAAAATTAGCTTGTCCATCTTGAGGTTTCACTTGGTTTTGTCCTTGACTTTCCCATGAAAAAATGGGTGGTTCTACCAGCTTAGGTTGAAGGGATTGCGAAATGGCACATTGTCTTACCTTGCATTACTTAAATAGTCTACTTGCTCAAGTTGTTCATTTTCAACTCCTATTCCTTGACATTATGGTTTAGATGCCCTCGTCCATAGAAGTCCTAACTTATGACTTACTTTTGAGGACTTACATTCATCTTTTCCACTTTCTTTATAAGTGCTTCCAACTTAGCTTCCAAAGACGCCATTGTGTCTATATTATGCATTCTTTAAATTTTAGGCTTTAATCTTTGCACTCCCTAAGAGTGATTATTTAATAAGATATGTTTCATTAAATCAAATAGTTCTTCAAGGGTTTTTGAAGAAGCAATTCCCCCTGAAGAAGTATTAACCATTTGCGTAGTAGAAGAGTTCAATCCATTATAGAAAGCCAGGATTTGCAAACCAAGGTCAAAACTAGGTTTAGGACATTTTCTAGTCAACTCCTTAAATCTTTCCCACGCATCATGAATTGTTTTACTATCTAACTAAAAAAATGAGAAAATATCATTTCTTAGCTTAGCCACTTTAGCAGGAGGAAAATACTTAACAAGAAATATTTTAGCCAATTGCTCCCAAGTAGTCATAGGACTAGTAGGTAATGATTTCAACCAATATTTTGCACGGTCTCTCAAGGAGAATATAAATAACCTCAAAATAATTGCATCATTCGACACTCTATTTAGCTTTTGTATCATAAATTTCTAAGAAAGCAGCTACTTGGACATTAGGATTCTCATTCAACAAACCATCAAATTGAATCATCTAGTGAATTATCTGAATAAAGTTGGGTTTGATTTCAAAATTGTTTACATCCACTCAAGGTTTCAATATACTTAAATTCACACATGAAAGAGTGGATCTAGCATAATCACTTATTGTTCTTCTCCCATTACCATTTCCATTTCCATTATCATTACCACCTTGGTCAACTTCCATTTTCTCACCAAATTCACTTGAATTATCCAATTGATAAAAAGTTTTTAGAACTCCCTGTTTTTGTTCTCTATTTAACCTTCTAAAAGTTCTTTTAATTTCGTTGTTGAACTCTATCAATGCCTTACCAAAATATCTCCTATGCATACACAAGAAATTTTTCCTACAAAAAAAAAAAAAAATCAATTACAAAAAAACCAATCAAATCAAAAGAGAAATAAATATGATAAGATAATGATCAATGAATAAATGTAACACAAATATATCAATACGTAAAAGAAGGAAACGAGTAAATAAGCTATGAATTAAACAAATGTACCAAAAACAAAAGTTAGTAACACCAATATTTAAAAGTATCAATAAAACAAAAATGTAAAAAGAAAAACCTCTACAATTAAAAATTTCCTAGAAATAAATATAAACATAAAATTCCTATAGAAAAATGAAAAGTAAGGACTAATAAACTAAAATAACGATTCAATCAACAAAACTCAAATGTTTTTAGGATATTGACGCACGATCCCTGACAATGACGTCAAAAACTTATTGTGTCATGCAATATGTTGTATAATAGAAAATATATCTAATGCTCAATTAAGCTTTAAATTAAATAAAAATTTAACTCACAATTACACACACAAAAAATTGGACAAGTATACCCATCATGTAGTATAGAATGTAGCTAGTAAGTATCAATAATCCTTCGGAAAGGACATCAATTACCCTACTTTCACAAAAGTTCTATTGTTCAATCAAGCAAAATAAAAAGTAAAATAACTAATTACAACTAAGTAAGTACAAAAAAGTACCATACGAATACATTAACCCAATTTACAAGGCAAAGTCTAGAATATCAAAAGACAAGATTCAAAAAAGGAAATGAGATTAACCATGTAATTAAAAAAAAAATCCCCACAAATAGTCAAATATGAAACATCATTTAATCAATTGAGATCAAATTCAAGCATTGACAAGATTTTCAAAATAATATAAAATTTACTCTCTCTTGAATAATTAATTTCCTACCCTTGGGCCCAACTCATAGATATCTTTATCATACAAATTAAATCTAAGGATGCACAAAAATTAAGGAAATCCAAATCTAAGCTAAAAAGCCATAGAGCCCCTATCTCTAGCTTCATCTACCATAAAGTTCTCAATCCCTCCAAATTCCTTCTCAAGTTCGTCAAGGGGAAATAAGTCTATTGGATTAACATAAAATGGAACTTATCTCATACATCTTTTCTCAAGTTCAATATAAGAGAATTATTCAACTAATCAATCCAATCAATCAAACCCAAGTGATATATTAGTTAAGATAGAAATTAATAGATCAAATAATTATCATCGTGCATGCTTTGATATTTCTATACCAGCCTTGAAAAGATGTCATGGCACTTGTGTAACACCCCGCTACCTAGGCCCGTCAGGGCCGGGGATGTCGCCCGTCCAAAGGACAAGGGGTCTTTATAACTAGGTCACACAAATAAAATAGCGGAATAAAAATGATACTTGAACTTAAATTTTATTACATCCCAAAAATAAATCTAAGAATAAATCCAAGGATACCACAACAAATCCATAATAAAATTTATCCACTCTCATCTCCCCGAAACATTACACAAAATAAATTATCAGAAAATCTTCCAAAATAGGCAATATCTAGCTACTCATCCCCACAGCAGGATTGACTTGAAATCATGGTAAAAATAGTGGAGAGATAGAAATCTCAGTAAGTCCGTGTGTGCTTAAGTATCGGGAGAAAACAGTTCGTGAATGCAAAGCATAAAATTCTTTAGAAGAGATCACTGGCAAGCAATAAACATTAGTAAAAAGCAAGAGTGGTGTTTTGGCTTTTCTAACCATAAATAATCAATTAAATCAACCACTCAAAAGAAATGATCATGGGTTACCACACGTTGGTCCTCATAACCGTATGGTCAGCATGCCACACTTTGTGCATACTGCCGGTCACAATGCCACACTTTGTGCAGACAGACAAAAGTAGGTGATCGGCCTACTGGGCAAAGATACTTCTCCTTCTCTATACCCAAACAACAACCGAGTGTCCATTCCGACAAAACACAGTCACTTGACTGAAAGAGAACATAGCTAGCTCGGACCAGCACGACCTACTGGACTAACATCCTATCCAAGAAGGACTCACCCCTCAGAGGTGGCCACCTACTGAGAGACTTACCCTAACCCCTCAAAGACTAGCCCTAATAGTCCACCCTTATTGAGTACTCAACGATATTTCCCACTTGGGATAAAATGAACAAAACACTGTTCCACATGAAAATGGCAATTAAGGGTTCCCAAAGTCGTTATTAAAATCAGTTTTGGAAAGAGTTTTGAGATTAAGTAAATCTGCTTATTAATTTTCAAATAAATTGTTTGTCTGAAATAGGTAAGAAATTAATCCTCAATTGCCCTTGCAAAATTAAGTGTCCATGCACTCTACATTTAGCTAGCCATAATAAACAGGTTTCATCAATCAAGTTTTATGTAGGAGCTTACCTGATTCTTGCTCACAATATAAGGTCTCCAACAGTTGACCTAACCCCACATGGGCAAATACAAACCATAATCAAACTCAAGCCAAAATCCACTTTCTCAATTTAAAACAACTCAACTCATTACCACCATGATCCTAGTGTCCCAAACTTTAAGGCAAAAAAAAAAAAAAAAGGTTTATAAGCTAAGCCTAATTGGATATTTAAAATAATTAATGTTTTGAGAAACAAGTACTAATAAGTTGATTGTTTAAATCTTGCTAAGAAAAATTTAGAGTTTATTTGATACAGAGTTCTAGGTGGTATTGGGTAAAATAATGATTTATTAATAATTTAGTTGTTAGAAAATAATTCATAACCAAAATTAGCTGAAAATAAATTTAATGAGTCTTGCTTGAAAATTAATAAATAAAATTTTCATGGGTTTGATTAAAAGATAATAATTAAATTTTTAGTAATAAATATTTTACTAATAGTGATTACTTCCATAAAAGGCTTTAGTTGATTTTATTATTTTATAATATATATATATATATATATATATATATTCTATTTTTCTAGCAAAAGTTATTATTTATTTGACTAAAATATCCTTATTATATATAATAATCCAAATTTACCCCTCCTAGGGTTTTTTTTCAAAATTACTAGCAAAATCATATTATGAAATATTTTATTCACGAAATAAAAATTAGCTTAGGGACAACTAGATCATGATCATACTTCTATGGCTAACCACAATCATGAACATACACAATCCTTCAATTCATTAAATCATCCAAATCATGCATATAAGCATAGATCTAAATTTACCAAAACATTATCTAACCCCTACTAACATAAATATGATCATGGCTTCAATAATCCAATATGAATATAAATCCTATTCACCAAAAAGTGACATAATCTCTAGCATACTTCATCACAAATACTACCTATGACATGGAGACATGCATTAAACCTCAAAGCATCATACAATCAACCAAGATAATCCATCCATGCATAAATCCCATCTCCTTCATATTCGTACATATATTCATGCTTCAACCTCAACAATATATACTTAAATCTTATCCACAATCCATCTTCTATCAACATCATCCTAGAGACATGAATCTAGAATTTAAAAGAAGGGTTAAAAAGGCTTACTTGCTTGCTGAATATCTTGAAGGAGTTTCGAATGGTTGACAACCCCTAGATGTCTAAATCCGTCCAAGAAAGGTGGAGAAAGCATGGCCATTGGAGAAGAAGCCATCCGGCCAAGACGAGAGAGTTTCGGCAATGAGAGAGAGAGAGAGAGAGACCATTAGCATGTTGATTTGCATTTATATTCATTAGAGATCAAGATTGGAGAAGATGAAGTTGTTAGAACAAACCTACCTTGAAGGTGTTCTTGAGCCTTCACAAAATTTCTGGTTTTTTATCCAAAGTAGCAAGTTGGATTTTGGAGTTTGATGTAAAGAATGGTATTGATGGACTCACGACAGTGACTACGTTCAATCTGGAAATTTTAGAAAGAGTTTGAAGTGATTTGGGAGAGTATTGCGTGAAAGGAATGAGTAGGTGTTCTTGGTGTGTTGTGTGTTCTTGATGTTGAAGAGAGTAGAGAGCTTTTGGGATTGGAGCTGCCAAAATTCTTTAAAGATTAGGGTTGGCTGACTGCTTGAAGGGTTTTGGTAGCTGATTTTCTGGTTTGGAAGGGAAAAGAAAAGGCTAGTTGATGAAATCCTTGAAGAATATTTTTGGGAAGCAAATTTGGAAACTAAATATTTAGGAATACCTTTGATCATGGGAGAGCTTTTGGAAGTCTGCCATGGCCGAATTACTGGCAGTGTTTCGGCTAGATGAATACTGGTTGAGGGGGACTAAAGGTGGCCGAAAATACTGAGTGTAATGGTGAAGGAAAGGTCTGGTTGTTTGAGGTATATTTTATGGAAAGTTGTTAAATAATGGTGGCTAGAATTTTGGTATCTAAATCAGATCATGTTTGCAGAATTTTTTTGGAAATCTTTTAGGTAGCCATGACTAGATTTTCATGCAGAAGCTTGAGGAGGATAATGGAGTTCAGTTATTGAAGTTTTAAGAGTGATTTGTGTAGAAGAAGGATGGAGTTTCGGCTAGAGATGAATTAGGAACCAAGGCTGGAAAATTCCTGCACAGAATTTCGCTACTTGCTGGAATTTTCTAGGCGGTTTTCGGCTGCCCTTTTCCAGCCGGTTTGCAGGGAGTTTGAAGGGGAATTTTAGGACTTTTCAAGGCTGGTTTCCAGCCTTCTTCATGGAGGAAAAACATGGCTAAGATGCTGAACAAAAACTAGACGAAAATAGCTTGGTTTTGGACCTCCTAAGCTATGAATTTGCCCAGGAATTTTCCTGGTTTTGCACAGCTTTTGTGCTGTCCGAAAATGGCCAGAAAAATCCAAGTTCTAAGCTGATCAAAAAAGCCATTTTCTGACAGCATTTAGGAGGGAATAAGGGCTAAGAATTTCTACACCTTGAAGGCACACAAAGCTGGGAAAAATTTCAGTTCCATGCATGAAGGAAGATGAACTTAGCTAGAGTAAAGTTTTTAGAAAATTCACTAAGGAATTTAATTCACTGGAAATCCTTTCCCCATCTTCCATGGTTTCAGTCCATAAGATGTCTCTTACTAAGACATTTTGAACCTACAAAGCCACAACACATTGCTAGAATTTTTCTAGAATAAAATTGGCTTGAACAATTTGAACAAGCTAATGAATTGGGAAATAGGAAAAATTAAGGATCATGAGGAAATGGATTCCCCTTAGGAATTTTGTGTAGGCAAAAGAGTAGGATGAGGATACTCCTATCATGTCTCTCTTAGGACAACATTTCTACCCTACTCCAAGCTCATAAGGCCAAAAATATTACTTCCCAAGCAAAAATAAAATTTAACCAAGCTAAAGCTCCTATGATGGAATTTGTACCCAAGACCTCAAGAATTAATTCCAAAGCTCTAACCATTAAACCACAACAACTCTTGTTCTTATTTTCCCTCTAAAAAATATTTTCCTATTCAATCCTCAAGCTATCTCCCTTTTTCAACCTTAAGCAAAAATTACCATTTTGCCTTTCTCACTCAATAGTCATAATCAAGCCCTCTAGAATATAAAACTCAAATTCAATGCACATAAAATCATATAAAAATATATTTAAACATTGAATGAAATATGATATGCACCCCAACCCCCTTACTCTAAGGTTGGTTTTGACTGGGGTTTCATATTCTCCCCTCCTTAGAAGAATTTCGTCCCGAAATTCAAGCATACCTCTATTTCAAATCAGGGTACTTCTGCTTAACCCATTCTTTTGACTCCCATATGGCATCCTGCATGCCATGGTGCTCCCACTGAATCTTAACCATCGGTATCTGTTTGTTCTGGAGAGTCTTGACACTGCTGTCCAATATCTGCACAGGCTTCTCCACATAGCTCAGGTCTGGCTGCAACACTAACGGTTCATCATTCAATACATGATCGGGATCCGTATTATACTTCTTCAATTATGACACATGAAACACATCATGGATTCCCGTCAACCTATCTGGCAGGTCCAATCGGTAAGCTACCGGTCCGATCCTTTCCTTAATCGGAAACGGCCCCAAATATCTCGGATTCAATTTTTCACCCCTCGGATGCTTCAAAATTCCCCTATTCGGTGTCAATTTCAAAAATACACTATCCCCGACTTGAAATTCTAATTCTCTTCGCCGGTTGCCGCATAGCTCTTCTGCCAACTCTGTGCCGCCTTTAACCTTTCCCTGATCAATTTCACTTTATCCAATATTTCTTGGACACATACTTCCCTGGTTTTGCTCACATGACCATCTTTGGACCAACTCCAATACAACGGTACCTGACACTTACGCCTATACAAAGCCTCATATGGTGCCATCCCAATCGAAGCTTGGTAGCTGTTGTTATATGATAATTCTGCATACGGTACACACTCTATCCACTTGTCCCTGAAGTCCAAAACACAGGCTCTCAGCATATCTTCCAATATTTGAATAACTCTTTCTGACTGCCCATCGGTCTGCGGATGTGCCCTCGTACTAAATTTTAGACTCGACCCCATTGCTTCTTGAAACTTTCTCCAGAATTGAGATGTAAACCTCGGGTCTCGATCTGATACTATGCTTGAAGGCACACCATGCAGTCGGACGATTTCTCGAACATAAGTCAAAGCCAGTTTCTCCATCGAGTCTCTCACATTCACCGGTATGAAATGAGCCGACTTGGTCAGTCGATCCACCACCATCCATTTGGCGTCCTTTTGAGTCCTTGAATAGTGAACGTACCTTCTACCACCGCTGCATCGGCCCCAACTTCCTCTTTGTTCAGAGCAAATACCTTGGCCTTCACTTGCGGCTTCGGTGCTCCACTCCTGGCTATTCCCGTGCGGTTAGCTCGGTTGGGCCCCAGGTTCTGAGCCGGGTTTTCTTGCCCGACTAGGTGCAATTTGGGGCAGGTGTTCCTTAGGTGATTCAGGTCGCCATAATGATAGCATTTCTTTTCACCACCCTTAGACCAACAATTCCTTTCGGTGTGGCCTTTCCTTCCACATTGCCTACATGATGGGAGATTCGGGGCAGGTCCACCCGGTACCATCCTGGCTTGCTTCCCCTGGTCCTACCATTGGTGATTGGCAGGGCGTTTGTCGGGTTGCAGTCTCGGGTAGTATCCCTGCGGCTGCCTCGGCAGTTGGAAGGGTTTTGCCGCCATCCTATTGCGATCCTCATTTTCCGTTCGAGTAGCTGCGTCTACAGCCCCCGAATAAGTTGTCGGTGGAGCAAGTGCCAATGCTCTCCTCAGCTCCGGTCTCAGCCCCTTGATGAACTGCCTCGTCCTATTCTGCTCGGTGTCCACCAATCGCTTGCAGTATTTGGACAACTGAGTGAACTGGGCCGCGTATTGGGCTACCGACATGCTTCCCTGCCTCAGATTCTGGAATTCGTCTTCTCGCTTCTCCACAATCCACCGTGGGATATATTCCGCCCTGAAGGCTTCAACGAAGTTGGACCACGTCCATTCCTGCTCGTCCATCTCCCAGTCGTCTTGGACCCACTGCCACCATGCCTGAGCTGGTCCTCTCAATCAGAAAGCTGCAAACTTAACCATCCGCTCATCGGTGTACTGGAGTGTTGTGAATATATCCTCTATTTGCTCAACCCATTGCTCGGCCTTTTGGTCTTGTTCCATTTTGCCCATAAAGGCGGGCGGTTGAAACTTCAAGAACCACTCTAAGGCCTCGTCTTCACCCCTTGGGTTTCGACGCTCGGTCATCCACTGCAAAATCTCGGCCATCTTGCTGAATGCCTGGCCCATGGTCATATCAACTAGAACTTCAGACCCCGATCCCATATTCAAACTATTCCCTTCACCCCAGTTGGGTGCTTGCATCTGGGCTGTTTCTACTTCCAGTGCCACTTGATCGACTTCCGGAACCCTTCCACCTGCTGAAGCTGCACGACGCTTGGGTGCCATTCTAAACCACACCCCAAATGTTAAGTGCATGCATTTAAGGTTCAAATCATTTTAGTTGCACATGCATTCACAGTCAAATAGATGTAAATAGAAATTGGATGTAACTTTTGGCTAAGGAACAAATTCTCTTTCAAAGATGGACTTGCACAGATTCGAAATTTTGATAGAAAGTAGAATTAAAATCCTTGACATAAAAGTTCTTGAAAACAATAAACAAATAAACATCCAAATGAAAGTAACTCATAGTCCTCTAGTCCTCATCAGAATACTCATCATCAGCCTCATACAACCATCCCCCAGAGTTCTTAGAAAAATCCACCCCATCCCTGCTAGCAAATCCCTCCATTAGCTCTTTTCCAAGGCCCCTAGAACTCTCCCCGTGCTCAACTCGGCTAAAAGAAGGAAGGAAAGAAGGCCTGGGTGGAGACTCATAGTCTATCTCCCTCGGGTCATCACTATTTGCTGCTAAGTCCACCCGGGATTAGGAAGGTAGGGTCCAGGCTCCACTATCATCACCTCATCCTCACTGTCAGAACTTATGTCTATCACTGGAATTGGGGGTGGCTCAATGATCTAGACCTCGTCCTCACTGCTATCCTCCATAGGGTTAACCTCATCATCACTATTATCCTCCATAGGGAATAGGGATAACTGGCTGAGGAGCAGGCTGGGGACCTGGAAGGTCCTCTGGGTATATAAGGATAGGCGGGTGCCACTGCTGCCCTTTCCTAGCGGTTCTAACCATCCTAACTATCCTACAACATCAACAAAATAGGTTAGATAAAGATGTAAATTTAAATAAATAACACATATACTATCATTAATTGCCTAAACCTAGGCTCTGATACCACTTGTAACACCCTGCTACTTAGGCCCGCCGGGGCTAGGGATGTCACCCCGTTCAAAGGACAAGGGGTCTTTATAACTAGGTCACACAAATAAAATAGCGGAATAAAAATGATACTTGAACTTAAAATTTATTACATCCCAAAAATAAATCCAAGAATAAATCTAAGGATAACACAACAAATCCATAATAAAATTTATCCACTCTCATCTCCCCAAAACATTACACAAAATAAATTATCAGAAAATCTTCCAAAGCAGGCAATATCTAGCTACTCATCCCCACAGCAGGATCGACCTGAAATCATGGTAAAAATGGCGGTGAGACAGAAATCTCAGTAAGTCCGTGTGTGCTTAAGTGTTGGGAGAAAATAGTTCGTGAATGCAAAGTATAAAATTCTTTATAAGAGATCACTAGCAATCAATAAATATTAGTCAAAAGCAAGAGTGGTGTTTTGGCTTTTCCAACAATAAATAATCAATTAAATCAACTGTGAAACCCTAGTTAAAACCAACCTTAGAGTGAGGGGGTTGGGATTCATATCATAATTTATTGCATGTTTAAATATATTTTTAAATAATTTTCTATGCTTTGGATTTGAGTTTTATTGTCTCGAAGGCTTGGTTGTGAGTATTGCTTGAGAAGGGCAAAATAGTAATTTTTGCTTGAGGTGGAAAAAGGGAGACAACTTGAGGATTGAATAAGAAAATATTTTTTTTGAGGGAAAATAAGAACAAGAGTTGTTGTGGTTTAGTAGTTAGAGCCTTAGAATTAATTCTTGATGTCGTGGGTTTAAATTCCATTATAGGAGCTTTAGCTTGGTTAAATTTTCTTTTTGCTTGGGAAGTATCATTTTCAGCCTTAGTGGTGTTTAGAGTAGGGTAGAG
Source organism: Voacanga thouarsii (assembly GCA_026120185.1). Lineage (NCBI taxonomy): Eukaryota > Viridiplantae > Streptophyta > Magnoliopsida > Gentianales > Apocynaceae > Voacanga > Voacanga thouarsii. The sequence goes on along the minus strand of JANUWF010001915.1, from coordinate 1,918,299 downwards.
ATGTTGTCCTATGAGAGGCATGATAGGAGTCTTCAAATCCTACTCATTTGTTCTACACAAAATTCCTAAGAGGAATTCATTTCCTCTTGATCCTTAATTTTCATATTTCTCAATTCATTAATTTGTTCAAATTGTTCTAGCCAATTTCTTTCCAGAAATTCCAGTGAAGTGCTATGGCTTTGTAGAATCAAAATGTCTTAGTGGAAGACATTTTATGGTCTGAAAATGTGGAGGAGATGTGAAAGATTCCAAGGGGATAAATCCCTTTAGTGAACTTTCTAAAAATTCATTCTAGCTAGGTTCATCTTCCTTCTTGGAATGAACTGAAATTTTCCAGCTTCTTGTGCCTTCAAGTTGTCAAAACTCTTAGCTAATATTCCCTCCTAAATACTGCCAGAAAAATGGCCTTTTGGATCAGCTTGCAACCTGAATTTCTCTAACCATTTTCGGACTGCACAAATTTGGTGCAAAACAAGAAAAATCCCTGGGCAAATCGCAGCTTTGGAGGTCCGAAACTAAGCTGTTTTCTTCCAGATTTTGTTCAGCACCTTAGCCATGTTTTTCTTCCATGAAGAAGGCTGGAAACCAGCCTTGAAAACCCCTAAAACTCTCCTTCAAAACCTCTGCAAATCAGCTGGAAAGATGGCAGCTAAAACTGCCCAGAAAAAAGAAATTCCAGCCTTGCGAAAAATATTGTGCAGTAGTTTTTCTAGCTTTGTTTCCTAATTCTCTCCTAGCCGAAACTCCATCCTTTTTTCTGCACAAACCACCCTTAAATCTCCATTAACTGAACTCCATTATCCTCCCTAATTTCTGCACGAAAAATCCAGTCATGGCTGCCAAAAAATCTCTCCAACAAATCTCTGCAATCATGCTTGATTAGTTACCAAAATTCCAGCCACCATAATTTAACAACCTTCCATAAAATTTTCCTCAAACAACCAGACTTATTCCTCACCATTTCACTCCATCTTTTCGGCCACCATTACCCCTCTTCAATCAGCTTTCATCCAGTAGAAACAATGCACAGAAATTCAGCTATGGCTGACTTTCAAAAGCTCTCCAAGAATCAAAGATATTCTTGAATATTTAGTTTCCAAATTTGCTTCTCAAAAATATTCTTCAAGGATTCCAACAACTAGCCTTTCCTTTTCTCTTCTAAATCAGAGAATCACCTTCCTAAACCCTATAGAAATTTCGGACAGCCCTAATCTCTTCAGAATTTCGGCAGCCTCCATCCAAAAACTCTCTATTCCCTTCAACCATCAAGAACACACAACACACCAAGAACACCTTCTTCTTCCTTTCACCTAATACCTATCCAAATCACTTCAAACTACTTCTAAAAACTCCAGAATTCATCTACTCACTGCCGTGAGTCCATCAACACCATTCTTAACATCAAACTCCAAAAACTAACTTGCTAGTTTGGATAAAAAACTATAAATTTTGTGAAGGCTCAAGAACACCATCAAGGTCGGTTTGTTCTAACAACTCTATCTTCTCTAATCGTGATCTCTAATGAATATATATATATATATATATCAATAAACCCACTAATGGTCTCTCTCTCTCTCTCTCTCTCTCTCTCTCTCTGGCCGAATCTCTCTCCTCCTTGGCCGGATGGTTTCTTCTCCAATGGTCATGCTTCCTTCACCTTTTTTGGTTGGATTTAGACATCTAGGAGTTGAGACTTATTCAAAACTCCTTCAAGGGAATTCATCAAGCAAGTAAGCTTTCTTTTAACCCTTTTTTTAATTCTAGATTCATGTCTCTAGGATGATGTTGATAGAAGGTGGATTGTGGATAGGATTTGAGTATGTATTGTTGAGATTGAAGCATGAATATATGTATGAATACGAAGGAGATGGGATTTATGCATGGATGGATTATCTTGGTTGATTGTATGATGATTTGAGGTTTAATGCATGCCTCCATGATTAAGTATGCTAGAGATTATGTCACCTTTGGTGAATAGGATTTATATTCATGTTGGATTGTTGAAGCCGTGATCATATTTATGCTAGTAGGGGTTAGATCATGTCTTGATAAATTGAGATCTATGATTGTATGCATGATTTGGATGATTTGATGAATTGAAGGATTGTATATGTTCATGATTGTGAATAGCCATCGAAATATGATCATGATCTAGTTGTCCCTAAGCTAATTTTTATTTCATGAATAAAATATTTAATAATATGATTTTGCTAGTAATTTCGAAAAAACCCTAGGAATGGTGGATTTGGATTATTATATATATAAATGATATTTTAGTCAAATAAATAATAGTTTTGATAGAAAAATAAAATATATCGATATTATATAAAAATAATAAAATCAACTAAAGCCTTTTTTTTTTGAAATAATCATAATTAGTAAAATACTTATTATTAAAATTTAATTATTATCTTTTAATCAAAACCTATTAAAACTTATTTATTATTTTCCAAGTAAGACTCATTAAAATTCATTTTCAACTAACTTTAATTATAAATTATTTTCTAACAATTAAATTATTAATAAATCATTATTTTTCTTAAAAACCACCTAAGACTCTTCATCAAATAAACTCTAAATTTTCTTAGCAATATTTAAACCTTTAACTTATTAGTACTTATTTCCCAAAACATTAATTATTTTAAATATCAAATTATCCTTAGCTTATAAACCTATTTACTTATTGTTTGGCCTTAAAGATTGGGACACTAAGATCATGATAGTAGTAAGTTGAGTTGTTTAAATTGAGAAAGTGAATTTTGGCTTGAGTTTGATTGTGGTTTGTATTTGCCCATGCGGGGTTAGGTCAGCAGTTGGAGACCTTTTTATTGTGAGCAAGAATCAGGTAAGCTCCTGCATAAAACCTAATTGATGAAAAGTGTTTAATTATGGCAAGCCAAATGTAGAGTGCTTGGACACTCATCTTTGTAAAGGCAATTGAGGATTGTCTCCTGTCTTATTTCCGTCAAACAAATTATTTGAAAACCAATAAGCAGATTTATTCAAACTCAAAACTCTTTCTAAAACTGATTTTGACAAAAACTTTGGAAACCCTTAATTGCCATGTTCAAGTGGAACTATGTTTTGTTCTTTCCCCCCCCCCAAGTGGAATATGTTACGTTGAGTACTCAATAAGAGTAGACTACTGGGCTAGTCTTTGAGGGGTTAGGGTAAGTCTCTCAGTAGGTGGCCACTTCTGAGGGGTGAGTCCTTCCCAGATAAGATGGCAGTCCAGTAAGTCATGCCGGTCCGAGCTAGCAGTGTTCTTTTTCAGTCAAGTGACTGTGTTTTGCCGGAATGGACACCTGGTTGTTGTTTGGGTATAGAAAAGGAGGAGTATCTTGCTCAGTATGCCGATCACCTACTTTTGTCAGTCTGCACAAAGTGTGGCATTCTGACCGGCGGTATGCACAAAGTGTGGTGTGCTGGCCATCCGGTTATGGAGCCCAACGTGTGGTAACTCGTAATCCTTTCTTTCGAGTGGTTGATTTTATAAATTATGTATGGATGGAAATGCCAAAACACCACTATTGTTTTTTACTGATGTTTATTGCTTGCCAGTGATCTCTTATAAAGAATTTTATACTTTACATTCACGAACTGTTTTCACTAAACACCCAAAGCACACACGGACTTACTGAGATTTCTATCTCACCACCATTTTACCATGATTTCAGGTCGATCTTGCTGTGGGGATGAGTAGCTAGATTATACCTACTTTGGAAGATTTTCTGATGATTTATTTTTGTGTAATGTTTTGGGGAGTTGAGAGTGGATAAATTTTTTTACAGATTTGTTTGTGGTATTTTGGGATTTATTCTTGGATTGATATTTATTTTGGGATGTAATAAACTTTAAGTTCAAGTATCATTCATATTCTGTTATTTCATTTGTGTGACCTAGTTATAAAGACCCCTGGTCCTTCGGACGGGACGACATCACCAGCCCTGGCGAGCTTAGGTAGCGGGGTGTTACATTAATCACTCAAAAGAAATGATCATGGGTTACCACACGTTGGGCCCCATAACCGCATGGTCAGCATGCCACACTTTATGCATACCGCCGGTCAGAATGCTACACTTTGTGCAGACTGACAAAAGTAGCTGATCAGCCTACTGGGCAAGATACTCCTCCTTCTCTATACCCAAACAATAACCGAGTATCCATTCCGGCAAAACACAGTCACTTGACTGAAAGAGAACACTGCTAGCTCGGACCAGCACGACCAACTAGACTGACATCCTATCCGGGAAGGACTCACCCCTCAGAGGTGGCCACCTACTGAGAGACTTACCCTAACCCCTTAAAGACTAGCCCTAGTAGTCCACCATTATTGAGTACTCAATGACATTTCCCACTTAGGATAAAATGAACAAAACACTGTTCCACATGAAAATGGCAATTAAGGGTTCCCAAAGTCTTTATCAAATCAGTTTTGGAAAGAGTTTTGAGATTGAGTAAATCTACTTATTAATTTTAAAATAAATTGTTTGTCTGAAATAGGTAAGAAGTTAATCCTCAATTGCCCTTGCAAAATTAAGTGTCCATGAACTCTACATTTAGCTAGCCATAATAAACATGTTTCATCAATCAGGTTTTATGCAGGAGCTTACCTAATTCTTGCTCACAATATAAGGTCTCCAACAGCTAACCTAACCCCACATGGGCAAATACAAACCACAATCAAACTCAAGCCAAAATCCACTTTCTCAATTTAAAGCAACTCATTCATTACCACCATGATCCTAGTATCCCAAACTTTAAGGCAAAAAAAAAAAAAAAGGTTTATAAGCTAAGCCTAATTGGATATTTAAAATAATTAATTATTTGAGAAACAAATACTAATAAGTTGATGGTTTAAATCTTGCAAAGAAAAATTTAGAGTTTATTTGACGAATAGTCATCGGTGGTATTGGGTAAAATAATGATTTATTAATAATTTAATTGTTAGAAAATAATTCATAACCAAAATTAGTTGAAAATAAATTTAATGAGACTTGCTTGGAAAATAATAAATAAATTTTTAATGGGTTTGATTAAAAGATAATAATTAAATTTTTAGTAATAAATATTTTACTAATTATGATTACTTCCATAAAAGGTTTTAGTTGATTTCATTATTTTATATAATATATATATATATATATATATATATATTCTATTTTTCTAGCAAAAGTTATCATTTATTTGACTAAAATAGCTTTATTATATATAATAATCCAAATTTACCCCTCCTAGGGTTTTTTTTTGAAATTACAAGCAAAATCATATTATGAAATATTTTATTCACGAAATAAAAATTAGCTTAGTGACAACAAGATCATGATCATACTTCTCTGGCTAACCACAATCATGAACATACACAATACTTCAATTCATCAAATCATCCAAATCATGCATATAAGCATATATCTAAATTTACCAAGACATGATCTAACCCCCTACTAGTATAAATATGATCATGACTTCAATAATCCAACATGAATATAAATCCTATTCACCAAAGGTGACATAATCTCTAGCATACTTCATCACAAATACTACCTATGACATGGAGACATGCATTAAACTACAAATCATCACACAATCAACCAATTTAATCCATCCATGCATAAATCCCATCTCCTTCATATTCGTACATACATTCATGCATAAATCCCATCTCCTTCATATTCGTAATCCATCCATGCATAAATCCCTTCTCCTTCATAATCTCTAGCATACTTCATCACAAATACTACCGATGATATGGAGACATGCATTAAACCACAAATCATCACACAATCAACCAATTTAATCCATCCATGCATAAATCCCATCTCCTTCATATTCGTACATATATTCATGCTTCAACCTCAACAATATATACTTAAATCCTATCCACAATCCATCTTCTATCGACATCATCCTAGAGAAATGAATCTAGAATTTAAAAGAAGGGTTAAAAAGGCTTACTTGCTTGCTAAATATCTTGAAGGAGTTTCGAATGGTTGACAACCCCTAGATGCCTAAATCCGTCTAAGGAAGGTGGAGAAAGCATGGCCATTGGAGAAGAAGCCATCCGGCCAAGACAAGAAAGATTCGGCCATGAGAGAGAGAGAGAGAGACCATTAGCATGTTGATTCGCATTTTTATTCATTAGAGATTAAGATTGGAGAAGATGAAGTTGTTAGAACAAACCTACCTTGAAGGTGTTCTTGAGCCTTCACAAAATTTCTGGTTTTTTATCCAAAATAGCAAGTTGAATTTTGGAGTTTGATGTAAAGAATGGTATTGATGGACTCACGACAGTGACTACGTTCAATCTGGAAATTTTAGAAGGAGTTTGAAGTGATTTGGGAGAGTATTGCGTGAAAGGAATGAGTAGGTGTTCTTGGTGTGTTGTGTGTTCTTGATGTTGAAGAGAGTAGAGAGCTTTTGGGATTGGAGCTGCCGAAATTCTGTAAAGATTAGGGTTGGCCGACTGCTTGAAGGGTTTTGGTAGCTGATTTTCTGGTTTGGAAGGGAAAAGGAAAGGCTAGTTGATGAAATCCTTGAAGAATATTTTTAGGAAGCAAATTTGGAAACTAAATATTCAGGAATACCTTTGATCATGGGAGAGCTTTTGGAAGTCTGCCATGGCCGAATTGCTGGCATTGTTTCGGCTAGATGAATGTTGGTTGAGGGGGACTAAAGGTGGCCGAAAATACTGAGTGTAATGGTGAAGGGAAGGCCTGGTTGTTTGAGGTATATTTTATGGAAAGTTGTTAAATCATGGTGGCTGGAATTTTGGTATCCAAATCAAATCATGTTTGCAGAATTTTTTTGAAAATCTTTTAGGTAGTCATGACTGGATTTTTGTGCAGAAGCTTGAGAAGGATAATGGAGTTCAGTTATTGAAGGTTCAAGGGTGATTTGTGCAAAAAAAGGATGGAGTTTCGGCTAGGGATGAATTAGGAACCAAGGCTGGAAAATTCCTGCACAGAATTTCGCTGCTTGCTGGAATTTTCTGGGTAGTTTTCGGCTGCCTTTTTCCAGCCGGTTTGAAGGGGAATTTTAGGGCTTTTCAAGGCTGGTTTCCAGCCTTCTTCATGGAGGAAAAACATGGCTAAGATGCTGAACAAAAACTGGAAGAAAATAGCTTGGTTTCGGACCTCCTAAGTTGTGAATTCGCCCAGGAATTTTCCTGGTTTTGCATAGCTTTTGTGCTGTCCGAAAATGGCCAGAAAAATCCAAGTTCTAAGCTGATCAAAAATGCCATTTTCTAGCAGCATTTGGGAAGGAATATGGGCTAAGAATTTCTACACCTTGAAGGCACACAAAGCTGGGGAAAATTTCAGTTCCATGCTTGAAGGAAGATGAACTTAGCTAGAGTAAAGTTTTTAGAAAGTTCACTAAGGAATTTAATTTACTTGAAATCCTTTCCTCCTCTTCCATTGTTTCGGTCCATAAGATGTCTCTTACTAAGACATTTTGAACCTACAAAGCCACAGCACATTGCTGGAACTTTTCTAGAATAAAATTGGCTTGAACAATTTGAACAAGCTAATGAATTGAGAAATATGAAAAATTAAAGATCAAGAGGAAATAGATTCCCCTTAGGAATTTTGTGTAGGTAAAAGAGTAGGATGGGGATACTCCTATCATGTCTCTCTTAGGACAATATTTCTACCCTACTCCAAGCTCATAAGGCCGAAAATATTACTTCCCAAGCAAAAATAAAATTTAACCAAGCTAAAGCTCCTATGATGGAATTTGAACCCAAGACCTCAAGAATTAATTCCGAAACTCTAACCACTAAATCACAACAACTCTTGTTCTTATTTCCCCTCTAAAAAATATTTTCCTATTCATTCCTCAAGCTATCTCCCTTTTTTCACCTTAAGCAAAAATTGCCATTTTGCCCTTCTCGCTCAATAGTCATAATCAAGCCCTCTAGACTATAAAACTCAAATTCAATGCACATAAAATCATGTAAAAATATATTTAAACATTGAATGAAATATGATATGCACCCCAACCCCCTTACTCTAAGGTTGGTTTTGACTGGGGTTTCACAACTTGAATTCATTATATGGTGTAAACATGATGGGCTACATTGAAGATGAGTTGAATGGCACTTTTGAAGCCCAAAAGCCTTCATATTTTTTTAACCTTGATGGTGAATGGCGATGTGGAAGTAATGGGCATGGTGTTGTGGACTTCTAATATCTTGACTTTCGATATTCAAGTGGTGCACGACGCCATGGAGGTCGATCTACACGTCACCTTGTTACTTCAGTTTAACACTTTTTCAATCTTTTTCTCCTTGAATCCACTTTTAATTCCAATTCTTTGTGACTTGCAATGAAGATTGAGAAAATAGAGGATTAAGTAGCAATCTAAAATGAATTTTAAAGACTTTGAAGCACTAATGATACATCAAATATATATATATATATATATATATAATGAATAATTATCACTAATTTAATCTGTCCTTATAGAGTTTATAGACTCATTCAAAAGTAAGGAATATAATCCTAAGAATTAGTCTAGGCTTTCATGGAAAACCTAAGAGAAAACACTCACAAGAGTCTCTTTAATTCACTCAACAATATCCAACTTCTAACTTATGTTTACAATGTTATAATGGGGTATATATAGAACCCCATGTTAGGAACTCCGGTCATGCATAATCAAATTAATACAGCAAAAAAACCTAAATTTCAATCCCAAGATCACATGTGTGTGAATCAAAACGGGTAAATAGTAATGGTACAGGGTTTACCTTTGCTGCGTGAGATTAAAAATTTTCTCCTCCTAAATGTTGAAGGCGAGGTCTAGCAAACCCTACAAACTTAAATGAATGAGTAAATTGTCGTCCGGTCACGCCCACTGCAATTCAAGAATAGAATTGCCTCCAATAGAAATCCACACAAGGTTTGGATACTCACATAACCACTCAGTTATGTGCTAGCAGAATGATATAGCAACTAGGGCTTTTATTGGAGAAGAAAAATGGAAGAAAAGGACTTCAAGCTTACACTCACGCACAGAACCAATTTCTGTAACTTGAATATAAAAAAAGAAACGTGTTCCTATTTCCTACAGGCTTTAGGACTTTTACCAATCGCAACTATGTCCTTCAAGACTTATAATTCACCCATAAGATTATTTTCTTCTCACAATTAATCCCATAATATTATCAAATAATATATTAAGTACTCAAACTTTTATTTTGTGTGACCTATTAGGTTTTCTAGTCTATTGATCACAAAATATAAGTTAATCCAAACATCTTTAGGGTTAATAATATTTGATAATTAGGATTAACTTATTAATTCCAATTAAGATTGATTTATTAATTCTCTAATCAATGAATTCATATTCAGTAGATCACGAGCGGTATCTCACATCATGACTACCCAAAAGTCCAGAATGTCAAGTGGCTTGACATAAACTTTTCAATAGCAAACAACAGTGTGTTAGTGTTATTCCATAGAAGCAATCATGTGTATTCTATATATTGTGCTTTATTAAATAAAACAAGGCATTTTTTATCTTTTAATTTGTTTTATTTATGCTTTCATGTAAAATAACTATTAGATAAAGTCTCAAATGCAATACTTTGTTAAGAAAATCATGATAAAGATCATTATGTGGGGTTCCTCCTACACTGGATAGTGTTCGTACTTGAATTATCCCTAGTCATGGAATTAATGAGATAGGATATCATTAATACATTAAGACTAGCACGTGTTATACTTCCTGATTTAATCAGGCAGTAGTTCTCACATCCATGAGTATTGTGATACTTAAAGTTAACACGTGGATGCTTGTTACTTGAATAAGTACACTGGATGACCTAGCTATGAGATAATCACATAAATAACTATTTAGTACCAGTGATAGAATCTTATCATAGCAAATGTACAAATATACTTAGACTTGAGATCTCCAAGGTACTTTATTGGCCAAGTGTTGGACTTTAATTCCAATCTCTAGAGTTCTGACAAGACTGCCTATGAGATGGATATTAGGTACAGCTTGAAACAAATGAAAGTATTTGAGAAGATCAATAAAGGATTCACCACTCCTCTCTCAAGCTCATATCAAAGTTGGTATCAGATCAAGGATTAAGCTTAGATTTTTATTTTATCTTGGATCTATCAAACCTAGAGTAAGAATCAAACAAAAAAGCTACAGCCACAAATTGTACCAAAAGGGTCTTATTAACTTTTGTTTGATTTTGAGTTTTTCTTAGGAAAAAAGAATGACTTGTTGAAGAAAGATCCTTGGGAATACATTGATTCTTGTTGTTGTGACTATATTGGGCTTGTTTAGGATGAAATTTTCTTGCAAATTTCCATAGGAAGATCTTACACATAAGGTGTTTGATAAAATTCCTCAATGATCAAATACCCTATAAACACCATGTGTTTGATGAAATGTCTCAAAGAAAGAATGTGGCTTGAACATTAGCATTATTCCTATCATCCAATAATCCTAGACCCCTTCTTATTGTGTTGTCCTACTTAATTCAAATATCCTTATACTTATTCCTTGGAATTGGTGTAAACATTGTTGTCTTGTTTCATTGTGTTCCTTAAACTATCTTCTTGTTGTATATTGTGAACATCTTATACTCTACTTGTTCTTGACCTCTAAGTGTTCATTAGATTTTGTTGTCCTAAGACCCTACCCTTGTATTAAAGAATCCTAAGAGCTAATAGACTAAGGTGAACTAAACTCTTTGATGTTAAGGAAGACTTTGGTTGAACAAGTGAGACATTCAGTGAATGAAAAAGGCAAGAGAGAAAGATTCTTATTTGAAAAAGCTAAGGAGCGCAAACATGAGAGTAGAGTGTAAACACTTAGGAAGTGAGTGAGTAAGCCAATTTCTATTTGTTCTCTTAACTTTTTTTACAGGAATATCAATCTAAATTCCAATGATGACTTAAGGGGAGGAACCAACTAGGCTAAATCTTAGTGGAGCAAGTAGACCATAAGAGGATACGAGAGATCTTCGTGAAATACTTACTTCATTGCAAAGGAGTATGGAGGGCATTTGGAGGGAGATAACTGAACTCTGAGCTCAACAAGGCCAAATATCTACTGTCGGTCAAAGGAGGGGATAAGAGCAACCGGAAGCCTACAACACACCTCCCATTAATAGCCAACCTGGAGAAGAATGGGATGAATATTCAGTTCGTAGATATCAACAAGTTCCAATGAGATGAGAGAGAAACAAGTTGAGGGGAGGTAGAGGAAGAAGCCGAGGGAGATTTGGTGAGAATCCTATGAGGGGAGTCAAAAGAAATATTGAGAGGGAATTTAAGTAGGAAGATGGATACCCAAAAGAAGATTATGGAGAACAATATCAGGGTAATATGATGAGAGGTAGGAGAAGAGATGAAAATGAGGGAGAACGGGAGTTGAAAAATATCAAAATGGAGGTACCACAATTCCAGAGGGAAAGTGATCCCGAGGCATATTTTGAATGGGAAAGGAAAATGAAAATTCTATTTGATTGCCAGGATTATAGTGAAAGGAATAAACTAAAGTTAGCAGTATTTAGATTTTCAGACTATGCATTGGTATGGTGGGAGTAGGTTTTGACTACTAGAAGAAGAATAGGAGAAAATGTCATTGGAACATGGGAATTGATGAAAAATCTCACGAGGGTAAGGTTTGTACCACATCACTACTACAATAAGCTATATTAGAAGCTTCAAGTACTAAGACAGGGGAATAGAGGTGTTAAAGGTTATCACAAAGAATTTGAGGTGCTAATCATGACTACGGTTATTAATGAAGATCCACGTGCTACTAAAGCAAGATTTCTAAGTGTAGTCGAGTTGCCTTTGTATGAAACCTTGGAAGAAATGGTGCATATGGCTATGAAGGTAGAAAAGAAATTGAAGAGAAGGCCATTTGAGAGGAGAGGAAACCAACCAACTCCACCTTCTAAAGAATTTCCTAGGCCGATACCTAAGAAGAAAGGAGTCCCAAGGCCGCCACCTAGGGAATTCAATAAACCGAGAGAAGAATGGAATAGAGATAAAGGAAAGGCTATTGAGAAGTTGAGGTGCTGAGATATTAAATGCTTTCGTTGTTTGGGATATGGACATACGACACACGAATGCCAAGCAAGAGATTGATATATACCAATGCCTATGGTTAGATTTCATTCGAGGAAGAGGAATATGAGAAATTGGGAGAAATTCAAAAGGAAGAAGAAATCTCGAGTGAAGAAGGTGAAAAAGTTGGTCAGGTGTGTGCATTACTTGGTGTAGCTAAGAGATTTTTGAATACACAAGTGAAGGAGGATGAGCATTATCAACAAAGAGAGAATATCTTTTATACAAGGTGCTTCATCAATCAAGTACATTGCAGTGTAATCATTGATAGTGGTAGTTGCACCAACGTTATAAACGCTAGTACAGTGGAAGAAATAGGCATGGAAACAAAGAAGCATCCACAACCATACAAATTGCAATGGCTAAATGAAAGTGGGAAATTGAAGGTTAATAAATAAGCCTTAATTGCATTCAATATAGGAAAATATAAGGATGAGATCTTGTGCGATGTTGTTCCTATACAGGCAGGTCACCTACTTTTAGGGAGGCCATAGTAATATGATAGGAGAGTAGTGCATGATGGGAAGAAAAACACTTATACTGTGTATAAGGAGGGAAAGAAATTCATTCTTCTACCTATGCCTCTAAGTGAAGTGAGTAGAGATCAAAAGATCATGAAAGAAAATGAGAAGAAAATGAGTGTTAAAGAAAATGAGAAAAAAATCGAGAGAGAAGGAAAAGGAAAAAAGAGAAGGAACAAGAGAAAAAAGATAAGAAATGAGTAAATTTCTTTGCAAAAGAGAGAGAGGTGGTAGAAGTTATTAAAGCTAAGGAACCAATATATCTCTTAATTTGTAAAGGGATTTTTGTAGCTACTAATGATACTACTCTTTCTTTACCTTGTGAAATTGCAAGTCTTGTTGAAGAATTTCAAGATGTATTTCCTAAAGCAATACCCAAAGGATTTCCACCCCTCCGAGGAATAGAGCATCAAATTGATTTCATCCTAGGGGCTATCATTCCAAATAGACCAACTTATAGATGTAACCTTAAAGAAGCTAATGAGCTGCAAAAGTAAATTAAGGAGTTACTTAAGAAAGGTCATGTTCGAGAGAGTTTGAGTCCAAGTGCAGTTCCAGTGTTATTGGTGCCTAAGAAAGACAAGTCATGGAGAATGTGTGTTGACTGCAGGGCTATTAACAACATAATGGTAAAATACCGTTACCCTATCCCTAGGCTTGATGATTTATTGGATGAATTGCATATATCATGTGTATTTTTAAAAATTAATTTAAAATTTGAATATCATTAGATCAGGATTAGGGAAGGTGATGAATGAAAAACTGCATTTAAGACTAAACAGGGTTTATATGATTGGCTTGTGATGCCATTCGGGTTACCAAATGCACCTAGTACTTTCATGAGATTGATGCATTATGTGTTGCGAGAGTATATTGGAAAATTTATTGTGGTGTATTTTGATGACATTTTGATTTACAGCAAAACTTATGAAGATCATTTGCATAATCTTAAATGTTTACTTATTGCCCTTAGAAGAGAAAGGTTATATATAGACTTTGAAAAATCTTCATTTTGTTTTGAAAAGGTAACCTTTCTTAGTTATGTTCTAAGTTTGAAGGGTATTGAAGTTGATGAAGAGAAGGTCAAGGCAATATAGGATTGGCCAACACCTACATTTGTGACTGAGGTAAGCAATTTTCATGGGTTAGCCAGTTTTTACTGGCATTTCATTAGAAACTTTAGCACAATAGCTGCCCTATTGACTGTAGTTATAAAAAAGAATGTAGGGTTTAGGTAGGGGAAAGAACAAGAAAGGATTTTATTACTTTGAAATCAAAATTAAGTGAAACTCCATTATTGTTCTTGCCTAACTTTGAGAAGGCTTTTTAATTGGAATGTGATGCCAATGGAATAGGAATAGGTGTTGTGTTGACTCAGTATCAAAAACGTATTGTATTTTTTAGTGAGAAGTTATCGGGAGCACCCTTGAATTATTCCACTTATAATAAGGAATTATATGCATTAGTGAAGACTTTACACCATTAGCAACATTATTTGTTACCTAGGAAATTTATCATCCATACGTGGTCATGAAATGTTAAAGCACCTTAAAGGCCAACAAGAGTTGAACAAAAGGCATGCCAAGTGGATGGAGTTCCTTGGTACATTTCTATACGTGATTAAATACAAGAAAGGTAAGGATAATGAGTGGCCGATGCATTATCTCGAAGGTATGTGCTTTTAAATTCCTTGGATGCAAACATGCTTAGTTTTGAGCTTATTAAGGACTTATATGGTAATGATGATTATTTTGGGAAAATTTATCAAGCATGTGAAAACTGTGCCATCCAAAAATTTTCTAGGCATAAAGGGTTTTTGTTTAAGGAAGGTAGACTTTGCATATCAAAAGGATCATTGAGAGAATTTCTAGTAAGGGAAACTTGTAACACCCGGCTACCTAGGCCCACCAGAACCGGGATGTCACCCCGTCCAAAGGACAAGGGGTCTTTATAACTAGGTCATACATATGAAATAACGGAAAATAAATGATACTAGAACTTAAAATTTATTACATCCCAAAATAAATATCAATCCAAGAATAAATCCCAAAATACCAAAAATAAATCCGTAATAAAATTTATCCACTCTCATCTCCCCAAAACATTACACAAAAATAAATCATCAGAAAATCTTCCGAAGCAGGTATAATCTAGCTACACATCCCCACAGCAGGATCGACCTGAAATCATGGTAAAACGGTGGTGAGACAGAAATCTCAGTAAGTCCGTGGGTGCTTCGGGTGTTTAGTGAAAACAGTTCGTGAATGCAAAGTATAAAATTCTTTATAAGAGGTCACTGGCAAGCAATAAACATCAGTCAAAAACAAGAGTGGTGTTTTGGCGTTTCCAACCTTACATAATTTATAAAATCGACCACTCAAAAAAAGTATTACGGGTTACCACACGTTAGGCCCCATAACCGAATAGTCAGCATGCCACACTTTGTGCATACCGCCGGTCAGAATGCCACACTTTGTGCAGACTGACAAAAGTATGTGATCGGCCTACTGGGCAAGATACTCCTCCTTCTCTATACCCAAACAACAACCGGGTGTCCATTCCGGCAAAACACAGTCACTTGACTGAAAAGAACACTGCTAGCTCGGACCGGCACGACTTACTGGACTGTCGTCTTATCCAGAAAGAACTCACCCCTCAGAGGTGGCCATCTACTGAGAGACTTACCCTAACCCTTGAAAGACTAGCCCTAGCAGTCCACCCTTATTGAGTACTCAACGACATTTCCCACTTAAGATAAAATGAACAAACATTGTTTCACATGAAAATGGCAATTTAAGGGTTTCCAAAGTCTTTTGTAAAAATCAGTTTTAGCAAGAGTTTGAGTTTAGGCAAATCTGCTCATTGATTTTTAAATAATTCAAAGGTTTTAACCCTCAATTGCCTTGACATAAATGAGTGTCCATACACTCTACATTTAGCTTGCCATAAGGAAAACATTTCACATCAATCAGGTTTTATACAGGAGCTTACCTAATCCTCGCTCACACAATAGGTCTCCAACAGCTGACCTAACCCCCGCATGGCAAAAACAAGCCACAATCAATTTCAAGCCACAATCCACTTCCTCAATTTTAAATTAACTCAACTTGCTACTACCATGATCCTAGAGTCCCAAGCTTTAAGGCCAAACAATAAATAAATACGTTTATAGATTGAGCCTAATTTGATATTTAAAATAATTAATGGTTTGGGAAATAAATTCTAATAAGTTGAAAGTTTAAATCTTGCTAAGAAAAATTTAGAGTTTAGTTGATCAAGAGTCCTGGGTAGTATTAGGTAAACTAATTATTTATTAATAATCTAGTTGTTAGAAAATAATTGATAGTTAAAATTAGTTGAGAATAAATTTAACGAGTCTTGTTTGGAAAATAATAAGTAAACCTTTAAGGGGTTTTGATTTAATAAATATTTTACTAATTATAATCATTCGCATAAAAGGCTTTAATTGATTTCATTATTTTAAATAATATTTAAATATTTTATTTTTCTAGCAAAAATTATTATTTATTTGACTAAAATATCCTTTATATATATATAATAATCCAAATCTACCATTCCTAGAGTTTTTCGAAATTACTAGCAAAACTTATATCATTAAATATTTTATTCACGAAATAAAATTAGCTTAGGGACAACTAGGCCATGATCAAATTTCTATGGCTATCCACAATCAAGAACACATACAATCCCTCAATTCATCAATTCATCCAAATCATGCATATAAGTATAGATCTAAATTTATTAAGACATGATCTAACCTCTACTAGCATAAATATGACCATGGCTTCAATAAGCCAACATGCATATAAATCCTATTCACCAAATGTGGCATAATCTCTAGCATACTTCATCACAAATACTACCTATGACATGCATCAAACCTCAAATCATCATACAATCAACCAAGATAATCCTTCCGTGCATAAATCCCATCTCCTTCACAATCATACATATATTCATGCTTCAACCTCAACAATACATACTCAAATCCTATCACCATCCACCTTCTAACAACATCATCCTAGAGACATGAATCTAGGATTTAAAAGAAAGATTGAAGGCACTTACTTGGTTGATGAATACCTTGAAGGAGTTTGGAATGGATCTCAACTCCTAGATGCATAAATTCGTCCAAGGGAGATGGAGATAGCATGACCATGGGAGAAGAAGCCATCCGGCCAAGAAGAGGGAGTTTTGGCCATGAGAGAGAGAGAGAGAGAGAGAGACCATTAGCATGTCTATTCACATATATTCTCACTAGAGATAAAGATTGGAGAAGATGAAGTTGTTAGAACAAACCTACCTTGAAGGTGTTCTTGAACCTTCACAGAATTTTTTAATTTTGATCTGAAGTAGCGAGTTGATTTGTGGAGTTTGATGTTAAGAATGGTTTTGATGGACTCACAGAAGTGAGTAGGTCAAATCTGGAGATTTTAGAGAAGGTTTGAAGTGGTTTGGAGGGGTATTAGGTGAAAGGAAGAAGTAGGTGTTCTTGGTGTAGTGTGTGTGTTCTTGAAGGTTGAAGGAATTTGAGAGATTGTAGTTTGCAGCTGTCGAAATTCTGTGAGAATTAGGGCTGGCCAAATTTCTGTAGGGTTTAGAAAGATGATTCTCTGATTTGGAAGGGAAAAGGAAAGGCTAGTTGTTAAAATTCTTGAAGAATATTTTTAGAAAGCAATTTTGGAAACTAAATATCCTAGAATATCTTGATTATTAGAGAGCTTTGGAAGTCTGCCATGGCCGACTGTTTTGGGCAGAATTTTGGTGCGATTAAAGCTGAGTTAAGGAATCTTATGGTGGCCGAAAAGAGGGAGCATAATGGTGAAGAAAAAGTCTGGTTATTTGAGGGATACATTATGGAAGGTTGCTAAACTATGGTGGCTGGAATTTTGATAATCAATCAAGCATGATTGCAGGGATTTGTTGGAGAGATTTTCGGCCAGTCATGTCTGAATTTCGTGCAGAAGCTTTAGGGAAATAATGGAGCTTAGTTACTGAAGGTTTAAGGGAGGTTTATGCAGAACAAGGATGGGGTTTCGGCTGGAAGAGAATTAGGAAACAAAGCTGGACAGTTTGGATTGCATAGGATTTTCGCTGGCTGGAATTCCTGGACAGCTTTTTGGTGGCCATTTCCCAGCCAACTTGCAAAGAGTTTGAAGGAGAATTTCAGGAGCTTTCAAGGCTGGTTGCCAGCCTTCTTGATGGAGGAAAAACATGGCTAAGGTGCTGAATAAAATCTGGAAGAAAATAGCTTGGTTTTGGACTCTCAAAATTGCGATTTGCCCAGGAATTTTTCCTGGTTTTGCTCCAGCTTTGAGCAGTCTGAAAATGGCCAAAGAATTCAGGTTGCAAGCTGATCCAAAAGACCATTTTTCTGGCAGCATTTGGGAGGGAATGTTAACTAAGAATCTCAACACCTTGATGGTACAATAAGCTGAAGAATTTCAGTTCATTCTAAGAAGGAAGATAAACTAGTTAGAGTGAATTTTTAGCAAGCTCACTAGATGGATTTTTCCTCTTGGAATTTCCCACAACTCTTCCACATTTTCAGACCATAAGAAGTCTTTCACTAAGACATTTTGATCCTACAAAGCCACAGCACTTTACCGAAATTTCTAGAAAGAAAATGGTTAGAACAACTTGATCAAACTAATGAGTTGAGAAATAAGGAAAATCAAATATCAAGGAAAATGAATTCCCACTTAGGAAATTTGAATAGGCTAAGGGAGTAGAATGAGGATGCTCCTAACATGTCTCTCTTAGGACATCATCACTTCCCTATTCTAAGAACCTAAGGCCGAAATTATTACTTCCCAAGCAAAAATAAAATTTAACCAAGCTAAAACTCCCATGATGGAATTTGAATACAAGACCTCAAGAATTAATCCCAAAGCTCTAACCACTAAACCACAACAACTCTTATTGTTATTTTCACTAGAAAATTATTTCCTATCTAATCCTTATGCTATCTTCCTATTTTCACCTCAAGCAAAAATTACCATTTTGTCCTTCTCTCTCAATACTCACCAACAAGCCTCCAAAACATTAAAACTCAAATCCAAGGCACATAAAATCATATAAAAATATATTTAATCATGCAATAAAGTATGATATGCATCCCAACCCCCTTACTCTAAGGTTGGTTTTGACTGGGGTTTCACAAAACTCATGGAGGAGGATTGATAGGAAATTTTGGGATTTCAAAAACATTGAGCATTTTGCAAGATCATTTTTATTAGCAAAAATGAGGGGAGATATATAAAGGCATTGTAATTCATGCATTACATGTAGAAGGGCCAAGTCTAAAACACTACCGCAAGGTTTATATACTCTTTTACCCGTTCCTAATGCACCTTGGTTAGATATTTCTATGGATTTCATATTAGGATTACCACAGACCAAAGGGGAAAGAGATTGCATCTTTGTAGTTGTTGATCGATTTTCTAAGATGGCTCATTTTATTCCTTGTGCAAAAACTAATGATGCTACTCACATTGTAGGTATATTCTTAAAGGAAGTAGTATGATTGCACGTGTTACCACGGAGCATAGTATCAGACAGGGAGTCCAAATTTTTAAGTCATTTTTTGAGAATATTGTTGATAAAACTTGGAGCTAATTTGTCATTTTCTATAGCTTGTCGCCCACAAACGGATGATAAACGGAGGTTGTCAATCGGATCCTCACGCAACTACTACGAGTAATCATCAAGAGGAACCTGAAAACTTGAGAATAATGTCGTCCACATATATAGTTTACCTATAATAGAACTATCTATTCTACTACTTCATATTCTCCATTTCAAGTTGTTTATGGGTTTAATCCATTAACCTCCTTAGATTTATCTCCTTTGCCTGTAGATAAATGATTGAGTTTGATGGCAAAAAGAAAGCCAAAATGGCTAAGTCCATGCACAAGAAGGTTAAGTCTCTAATCGAAAAATGGAATGAGGCCATTGTGTGAAAGCACAACCAAGGAAGAAAGCAGGTGATATTCGAGCCAGGAGATTGGGTTTGGGTGCATTTGCACAAAGAGAGATTTCTCACCCAACGCAAATCAAAACTCGAACCGTGAGGAGATGGCCTATTTCAAGTTCTCGAAAAATATGGAGATAATACCTACAAGATTGATCTACCAGGTGAGTATAACGTAAGTGCTACTTTTAATGTAGCTAATCTTTCTTCTTGTGATGTAGGTTATGATTCGAGGATGAATCCATTACAAGAAGGGGAAAATAATAAAAGTCAACCTGGCTACAAGGATCGAGCTCAAGAAAGGGGAGAGGACGAGATCGAATCAAAACTGAGCTTGCCCAGTCTATTGACGAGAACTCGAGCCAAACAATTCCAACACAATCTTCAAGTATATTTACAAGCACATTTCAAGTGGGATAGCATATGGGCAATGCCGGAAGAGGAACAAGAACAGACCATACTACTGGTATACAAAGAACATCAACCGAAAGCTGTTAGCGTAGAAAAATGACGACGGCAGAGTGGAACCAACGCCGGTTTGAGGAGCCCGAACTGGCGCCGGCTGGGGACTGGTGAAAGTCTTGTTTTTTTGTGACCAAGCATTGTTCTACCAGAGTGGAACCAGCGCCGGCCCGAGAAAACTCGAATCCCAGACGATTTTTAGCTATTTTTGGGTCTTTTGTAATAATTAAGAGTTTTTTAGTTCAGCGATAGACCACGCTTATATATTGCTTTTGTATTGTAAGAAAATAACAACATATACCACATTTGTAACAAGAATGAAGAATTCATCTTGAAAACTTGAAGCTTGGAAGAGATTCCTTGTTCAACTTCAATCCAAGACCAATCTTGAAGGTACAGAAAGCGGGAAACACGGAGCACGCAGTGGAAGCGAACAAAAAAAAACTGGAAAAACAAGAATAGGGAATCCAGGATAGGGTCGGTGCTAGTTGGGCCCTATCCCAATCTCGAGGTTTTAAAATTTTAACTCTTTTTCTGGTTCTCAAAGGTAGTTGGACCGGAACGTGTGCAATCAGGGTAGGTGTACTGGTGGAAGCCTCTAGTGCAATTCCTGCAAGCCTCCTACTTCGCCTTTGCACGTATGTGAATGCCGAACTCTCGGTCTTCCAGTATATAGCCTACCTAACTACCGTTTGGTGAACAACTAACAGGTTAGGAAATTTTTCTGGGGAGAGAGATAGAGAGAAAGAGACGTCTGGCTCTACCAAGAAGAAGCCGTCTCTAGCTTATGTGTGTTATGTCAACAACGATATTTTCAATCCTCCTATTTAACCTAAATAAAAACCCTAGATTAAACTGGACTGAGCCATTGGACTCTTAGTTTAACCTTTTTGGGCTTAATTAATTATTCTAATTAGAACCACATAAATGGCCCAATTAATAATTAATTTCCCAGTCCAAATAAACTAGTCCAATAAATAAGCCTATATTAGTTTAGTCCTAGGTTAATCTTTAATTATTCAAACTGGGCCAAAGCCCTGAATAATTAATTAACCCACTAAACTAATTTAATTAATTCTCTCTCCATGGACCTTTATTTTATTCTAGCCCAATAATTAAATTAGGCTACTTAAATAAAATAATTTCATTTAATTTAAGATCGATTGCTTAGCCCGTATTTAATTAGGACTAATGGTTTATATTGGGGATCAAAAGACTCACCGCCTTGGCTACTAAAATGATCAAAATACCCTTGCCATATACATTGTGAAACCCCACCTAAAGCCAACCCTAGAGTAAGGGAGTCGGAATGCATATCATATTTTCATGCATGCATAAATATATTTTTGAATGATTTCATGTGCTTTAGAATTATAATTTATAGTCTAGAAGACTTAGTTGTGCTTATTCAGTATGAAGGGTAAAATGATAATTTTGCTTGAGGCCAAATAAGAAGATAGCTTGAGGATTAAATAGAAAGAATATTTATGAGAGAAAATAAGAACAAGAGTTGTTGTGGTTTAGTGGTTAGAGCTTTGGAATTAATCTCTAAGGTTTTGAGTTCAAATCCCACCAATTAAGTTTTATCACGATTAAATTTCATTTTTATATAAGGTAGAATATTTTCGGCACTTGCATGCCATAAAAAGAAGTAGGAGTGTTGTCCTAGGGGAGACATAAAGGGAATGTCTTAGTCCTATTCTTATGTCCTACAAGAATTCTTAAGGGATTCATGCCCTTTTGTTCCCTAGCTTACCTTAAATTCTTCACCAATTAAGCTTGTTCAATTTATCAAAATCCATATCTTAATTCCAGAAAATTCAGCAAGGTTTATTGACATTGGAATTTCAAAAATAGCTCTTAGAGGATAGAGTTTTGACTGAAAATAGGAAAGGAGTTAATGAAGGTTCCCAAGAGAATTAATCTCCATGGTTGAACCTTCAAACTCCACTCCATAAGTATTCATCTTCTTCATGGTAGCAAACTAGAAATTTTCCAGATTCTTGGACAGTACAGCTTTCAAAAACTTCAGCCATTTTTCCTACTTAAATGCTACCAGAAAAATGACCAACTTACTCAGCTTGAAGACTGGAATTTCTTTGCCAAAATCGGACTGCACAAAGCTGTGCAAACCGGGATAATTTCTGGACAGTTTCACAGCGTGGCAGGCCAACAATCAAAGCTGTTTCTTCAGCCTTCAAACCAGTAATTCAACTCTGGCTTTCCTCCATAAAGAAGGCTGGAAACCAGCCTTAAAGAACCCTCCAATACCTCTCCAAACTCTCTGAAAATTGGTTAGATTATTGCAGAAAAAACTGCACAAAAATTCCAGCAAACCATTCGAATGACCAACCAGAAAAATTCCAGCCTTGCTCTCCCTTCAAGCCTTATCCGAAAATCACTTCAAACTTCTGTGAAATTAACCTTAGTCAGCCATGAACTAAACTCCATCACCCTCCTCCACTAACCTACACGATTGGACTCCATAGCCACCCCTTGAACTCCTCCTTCAATTACTCCAATCAATCTTCCAATTAAAATTTAAAAATTCCAGCAATTGCTCCATGAAAACTCCTTTGAATTAAGCTTCAAACAACCAGAAATCCTCCCACCATTGCACTCTCAATTTCGGCCAACCTATAGCTCCTTCAACCCTCATACATTTCAGCAAAATTACAGCAAAACCAGTTGGCCATTGTAGCTTCCAAGAGCTTCCATCAATCAAACAACATTACCATATCTTCTACCTTGAAACACTCCATGAATTACTCCATTTGAATATCAAACAACCAGCTTTCCCTCTTCTCCCTAATCTGAAAATCAAATTACAAGAATTCCTCAATCATTCGGCCAACACTTTCAGCCTTTCGTCTAGCTCTCTCTCCAATTTTCTCCATTTTTCCAAAAACACCAAGAACACACACTACCTTCCTTTAAGTCTAAGACCACTTAAAACACCTCCAAAACCCTTCCATTAACTCCAGATCACGCCTACTCACTCCCTAGAGTCCATTTCTAGATTTTATAACATCAAATATTGAAAATAAAAATCTGCTAATGGATCAAAAACCAGAATTTTCTTGAAGTCTGAAGAACATTATTAAGGAAATCAAGAACGATTTTGTTCGTCTTCTTTCCCTTCAATCTTTAACATAATATACTAATACTTTCTCTCTCTCTCTCTCTCTCTCTCTCTCTGCCGAAATGGTTGCTACAACCATGGCTATTTTTCTTCTTCCTTCTTGGACGATTCAAGCCTTCCAAGCGTGTGGATCTCCTTGAATCTTCATCGAGATAGTCATCAACCAAGTATTTCTCTTTAACCTTCTCTTTAATACTAAATTCATGTCTCTTAGATGTTGTTAAAAAAGGATGGAATATGATTGGGGTTTGAGTATGTGTTTGTATGAAGGAGTTGAGATTGGAGCATGAGGATGTTTTGCCATGATTAAGTTTTATGATATCTCTCGTAGATCGATGCATGCTCTTCATGTCGTGAGTGAGTATGGATGGTTAAGAATGCTAAATATTATGTCACCTTTGGTGAATAGGGTATTATGCTCTTGTTTTCATTGAAGCCATGAATATGATTATGCATAGTAGAGATTTGACCATGTGATAGTAGGTTTGGATTCAAGCCTTTATTCATGAATAGAATAGTTTGTTGATTGATGTTGGATTTTATGTTCATGATTCTTGTTAGCAATAGGAAAATAATGATCATGACCTTGTTGATCCAAAGCCATTTCAATTGACCAATTTTAATACGTTAATTAAAATTAATATTATGATTTTCTCCAAAAAATTTTGAAAACCCTAGGAAGTTGGATTTGGAATATTAAATGGGATAGTAATATTTTAGCCAAATGATACATTTTATTAAAGGATATCTATATATATATATATATATATATATATATAATAATAGTATGTAAAATATTACTCTTGTGGGCTATATATTCATAAATACTATTGAAATTTATTTATTATCTATTGATCAAAATTTAATAAAATTTATTTATTATTAATTTTATTTATTAATTATTTTCTAACTATTAATTATTAATTAAGATATTAGTAATAAGTTATTATTTATTTTAATAGTATAATCTAGGACTTAGGATTCTTCATCAATTAAACCCTAGTTTATTTATAACAACACTAAAGATTTGTATTTAAACCCATAACTTATTAGTAATTATTTTACAACCCCTAGTTATTTTCATTTATCAAGCTAGACTTATTTTATAAAAACCTTTATCATCTAGCCTTAAAGCTTAGGACATTAGGGTCATGATTGTAATAAGTTGAACTAAGATTATTTATGGAAGAAAATATGGCTTGAGTATAACCATATGCCTTGTGTTTACCCCAGGCGGGGTTAGGTCAGCTTTGGAAGACTTGTGAATTTGCAAGCAAAGGATCAGGTAAGCTCTTGCATAAAACTTATTTGATGACAAAAGGTTACTATGGAAAGCCAAACGCAAAGTGTTTGGACACTCATTTTGTAAAGACAATTAAGGACTATTTCCTTTCTTATTTCAGTCAAACAAATCATTTGAAAATCAACAATCAGTTTTGCTCAAACACTAAACTCTTTCTAAAACCAACTTTAGAAATCTTTAATTGTTATTTCCAAATAAAGTAATGTTTTTATCAGTTTTCTCCCGAGTAGGATAATCAACGTTGAGTACTCAATATGGGTAGGCTAGTAGTATTAGTTTTGAAAAGCAAGAGTGAATCTTCTGGCACGAGGCCACCTCCAGAAGATGAACTCAACTTGGAGAAGCAATAGTACTAGTTAGTCATGCCGGTCTGAGCTAGCAAGTTTCAGTCATGTGGACTGTGTGTTTCCGGAGTGGACAACCGGTATCTTTGGGTGTAGAGAATGAGGAGTATCTTACCCGATAGGCCGTACACCTACCTTTTGTTAGTCTGCACAAAGTATGACATTCTGACCGTTATATGGTCATGGGGCCCAACATGTGGTAACCTATAGCCGCCCATTTAAGTGGTTGTTTTATTGTGCACATGCATGGTTGGAAAAGCAAAACGCCACTCTGTATTTTTAACATTATTTAATGCTTGCCAGTACCTTTTCTTATGCAACTTTTACAACTTCCATACATGAACTGTTTTACCTAAAACACTCAAAGCCCAAACAGGCTTACTGAGATTTTTATCTCATCACCTTTTATGCCATGTTTTCAGGTCGATCATGTTGTGGGGAAGAGTAGCTAGATTGTTGCCTGCTTGAAGACTCTATGCCATTTATTTTATATGTTACTTTGAGAAATGATAGTGAACAATTTATTTTGGATTTGTTCTTGAGTTTTTAGGTTGTAATAAGTTTAAATTCTACAGTATTGTCTATTTTCATTTGTGTGACCTAGTTATAAAGACCCCTTGTCCTTTGGACAGGGCGACATCCCCGGCCTTGTTGGGCCTAGGTAGTGGGGTGTTACATAACTATCTGTATTTTGTATTTTAAATATTTCCTAATATCACCATAAGGAGATATTGACCCTAAGGACAGTGCTGCGTTAACAAAGTCTCCGACCTACAGGTGTAATGACTAAAATACCCCTCTATACATCGCCGTACATTTAAAAAGGAAGAAGTGTACTAACACCTCTCTAAATAACATCTACCATCCTTAGGCCTCTAGTCCAATGATCCACAACTTCCTGGATTATTTTTGCTTTCCATGGGAGCTACCCTAAAGTAAACATCCAAGTTAAGTTTCCCAGAACTCTGGATATTTAGATCATTCAGACAATCATAAGGGGCGATATAGTATCGAAACTATCTTATACAAGTTTATCTTAACTAACTAGTCACACATACCCAACATGCAAGTATATTAGCCCTATGATAGAACCTCAACTATAGCATATCAAAGTATATGCTTCCAACTTTGTCAGACCACCAACTCATACTCAAGTCGTACAGTACTAGTCCACACTATAGTGGTAGTAGTCTAGGTTTCTACCATATAGTACTTTTAGAAACCACTACTACAGGTCCTATTCTACGTATTCAAAATACGCTTATGTCATGAAGTGAGTGGACTACTCACTGGCTAAAGGTAAGCCATTTCTCATTTGGAATTCACAACACAATAACCTAGACATGATGAGATTCCCAATCTGATCAATCAATTAAAAATAAATGTTTATGTGTTAAGTAACTCGTGATCCATACCTTACTGTGAAATACCTCAATTCATATGGACCACTTACTTAAACACAATAGGTCTTTTCCAAACGTAATTGTGCACAAATAAAATTGAAAATTCACAAATAATTTTTGAAAATAAATTCTTTTATTAAAACATTCGATTTTTACATCAGAAACCTAGTCTAAGAAAGCATACATCCCAACAATCTCCCACTTGTACTCTAAGACTAAGTAAGTTCGTAGGTGCCCGCCCCTATGGCGTTTAAGTGTCTCTTGAAGACTTTCTCAGCCAAAGGCTTGGTGAATGAATCTGTTAGATTGTTCTCGAAGGTAATCTGTTCCACCACGACTTCCCGTCTCTGGATGAAATCTCGGATCAGGTAGTACTTCCTCTCGATATGCTTTCCCTTCTTATGGTTTCGAGATTCTTTGGATTGTGATACTACTCCAGTGTTGTCACAATACATTACAATTGGTCTGTCCATGTGTGGCACGACTCCAAGTTCTGAAAGGAACTTCCAGAGCCAGACTGCTTCCTTGGATGCCTCCGAAGATGACACAGACTCAGCTTCCATGGTTGAGTCAGCAATATAAGATTACTTTATACTCTTCTATGAAATAGCTCCTCCAGATAAGGTGAAAATATATCCACTAGTAGATTTTCTCTCATCCTTATCTGCCTGGAAGTCTGAGTCTGTGTATCCTGTAGGAACCAAGTCATCAGCCCTGTAAACCAGCATACAATCTCTCGTTCCCTTAAGGTACTTGAGTATATGCTTTACAGCTTGCCAATGAACCTCCCCAGGGTTTGACTGATATCTGCTATCCAAGCCTACGGCAAAGCAGATAACTGGCCTAGTACACAGCATGGCGTGTATGAGACTTCCCACAGCCGAAGAGTAGGGAATCCTACTCATTCTGTCCTTTCTTCTTGTAACTTAGCACAGTCCCTTGAAGAAAATGACAACCTATGTCTGCAAGGGATTAAAGCTCCCTTGCATGAGTCCATGCTGTATTTGGCCAGCATCTTGTCAATGTATGCCGCTTGGGATAATCCTAACATTCTCTACTTCCTATTTCTAAGAAGTCTAATCCCGAGAATGTAGCTGGCTTCTCCCAAGTCCTTCATACTGAATTAACTAAGCAATCAAACCTTTGTAGATGATAATGACCCTACATCATTTCCAATTAATAGAATATCATCTACATACAAGACAAGAAAAACCACATTAATACCTTCAAGTTTCTTATACACGTATGGTTCATCTTCATTTTGAACAAAACTATAAGACTTTATAGTCTCATCAAAACGAATGTTTCATGCCCTTGATGCCTGCTTAAGTCCATAAATGGACTTCTTAAGTTTGCAAACCATATGCTCTTGGCCCTCAGCAATAAAGCCTTCCGGTTGGGACATATAGATGTTTTCGCTAAGATACCCATTTAAATATGTCGTCTTGACATCCATTTGCCAAATCTCATAGTCATAATGACATGCGATGGCAAGGAGGATATGGATGGACTTAAATATGGCTACCGGGGAAAATGTTGCTAGTGTTGTGCCCTAGAGGCAATCACTAGTACATTGTATATGATACATTTTGTTTTAAAAAAATGTATTATTTATCTTACCGTTTCCTTTTGTTTACTTTAAGTAATATAACTGTTCGATAAAGTCCCTAGTACAACACTATGTTAAGAAAATCATGATAAAGATCATGATATGAGATTCCTACTACACTGGATGGTGTTAGTACTTAAATAGTCCCTAGTCATAGTATTAATGAGACAGGACATTATTAATGCGTTAAGACTAGCATGTGTTAGACTTCCTGATTTGATCAGTCGGTGGTTCTCATAACCGTAAGTATTGAGATACTCAAAATTAACACATGGATGCTTGTTAATGGAACAAGTTCATTGGATGACCTAGCTTTGAGATAATCATATGGATAACTATTTAGTGCCAGTGATATAATCTTAATATATCAAATGTGCAAGTATCCTTAGACTTGAGATCTCTAAGGTACTTTGTTTGCTAAGCTTTGTACTTTGATTCCAATCTCTAGAGCTCAATCGAGGGCCGCCTATGGGATGGATATTGGGTACATTGTGAGGTAAACGAAAGTAGTTGAGAGGGTTAATAAAGGATTCACCACTCCTAATAGTAGGGTAGGGGTGAATATCTCATGGCCACTCGTAGAAATTACTACTCGGAAAGTCTTTGGCCAAGGCGATTGTGTATTGGAAATAGTTCCAATTGATACACATCTAGAGTAGTGGGTTCCTGGTACAAGTACTATTGTATTCAGGCTAGAATTATTTCTAGAGAGAGTTGGCACTAATTCTGTACTCCAAACCGAATGAGACATTGTATGCTGAAAGGAGTTAATTGTACTGAAGTTTGTTATTGAAGGGTTCATGTCAAGCCACTTGACTTCCTGGACTCTTGGGTGGTCATGATGTGTTGCTAGATATCACTCATGATATGGGAATATGGGTTTATTAATTGATGAATTAATAAACCAATCCTGATTAGAATTAATAGGATTAATTCTAATTAATTATGGATTATTAATCTCAAAGACGTTTGGATTAATTCATATTCTCTACCAATTAACTGGGAAACCTAATAAGTCACACACAATAGAGGATTAGATGCTCAAGATATTATTTGATAACATTGTGGGGTTGATTGAGAGAAAGAAAAGTTGTTGTGGACAAATTATAATTAGTTAATTTGTGGTACAAGTTGTAATTATGAGAATTTGATGTTTCCAATTATAATTAGGGAATTCTAATACAATTAGAATTCTCAGTTTTGGGAAGGGAATTTCGTGTGATATATAGTAGCTAATAACTCACGAAAAACCCTAGCTGCCACACGAACTTTTTCTCTTCTTCTCTCTCAATTTGATCTTGAAAAGGAACCCTAGCCGCCACTTAGAATTTCTGCTAGCACAGAAAACTATGTGCTTGAGTATTCCTCTGTGTGGATTACTATTAAAGATAATCATACATTGTGATTATAGTGGGTAGACGTTAATCACGATGATTGCTGGATCGCGCCTCAACTTGAAGAAGAAAATTTTGTTCTTCGCACGATCACCCAAAGGTAAATGCTGTTACCTTTACTCTCTTTATGTCTTGTCTTTCACACATAAACGGGTCCTAGGAGGGTATATCTCGTTTTATTTTCCATTGCGCCGTATAGGATACGAGCCTGTAATACCCAACAAAGGTTTCCTCATAGTCGATTCCCTCTTTCTGAGTATACCCTTTCGCCACAAGCCTAGCTTTGAAGGTTTCCACCTTCCCATCTATTCCCCTATTTCTCTTGTATACCCACTTACACCCTATGAGTTTTATCCCTTCAGGTGAAGCTACAAGATCCCAAACCTAATTGAGATACATAGACTCAATCTCGGCTTTCATTGCTTCATGCCACAGATTTGCATCAGCATTAGCAATAGCCTCCTCGTATCTAGTAGGGTCTTGTTCCTGATGGTTGGAGACCAGCTCGAAAGCTTCTCCAATCCACCTTTTTGGAACCCTAGACACTCTCCCATTATGACAAGGCTCCATATGTACAGGCTCTTGAGTCTGTGCCTCTTCTTGTTCCACAATTGGGTTAGAAGAAGTTGCTTCTGAAGATAACTTCTCCTCTAATTCCAACCTAGTTGAACATTTCATGGAAGTACTTTGATCATTCTCTAAGTATCTAGAATTGGTACTAACCAATACCTTCTTCTCCTTAGGATGATAAAAGTAACTACCCTTTATCCCTTTTGGATACCCAACAAAATAGCATAATTTTAATCTTGGTTTCAACTTGTCTCCCTTAACTAGTACATAAGTTGGACAACCCCAAATCCTGAGATGATTCAGACTTGGCTTACGCCCCGTCCACATCTCATAGGGAGTCCTAGGTACTAACTTAGAAGACACCAAGTTCAGAATGTATGCCGTTATTTCTAGGGCATATCCCCAAAAACACAATGGAAGAGTAGCATGAGACATCATGCTTCGGACCATTTCCATC
The DNA here is from genome assembly GCA_026120185.1 of Voacanga thouarsii. Lineage (NCBI taxonomy): Eukaryota > Viridiplantae > Streptophyta > Magnoliopsida > Gentianales > Apocynaceae > Voacanga > Voacanga thouarsii. Next base: position 1,887,999 of record JANUWF010001915.1, on the reverse strand, counting down.
AATGTCCTGTTCCTTCTCTCAGCTACTCCATTCTGTTGGGGTGTCCCCGGCACAGAGAGTTGGGATACTATCCCATGATGTACCATGTAGTCCTTGAATTTACCAAGGAGGTACTTTCCACCATAATCCGATCGTAAGGTCTTGATCAATTTACCTGTCCGACACTCCACTTAAACCTTAAACTCTTTGAACTTGTCAAAAGAGTCAAACATGCATCTTATTTGGTAAACATAACCAAACCTTGTACAATCATCCGTAAAAGTGATTAAGTACTCAAAACCTCCTCTAGCTAGTATAGATTATGGATCACACATATCAGTGTGAATAAGACTCAATACCTCCTTGGCTCTATCCGCCTTAGGGGCAAATGACTTTTTGGTCATCTTTTCCATCAGGCAAAACTCACACTGAGGCCAATTTTCCAATCTTAATGAGCCTAAGGGCCCATCATAGATCAACCTCTAAATCCTAGTTGAGTTGATATGACCTAACCTTAGATGCCAAATATACGAGTCATTGACATTGGTCTTTCTCTTCTTTGTTAAAGGTTCAGATTGAGCGTTATTTAATTAATTATTAATAGGGTTTAAGAAAAATAAATTTCCATACATATGCCCAATACAAAGAATTTCTCCATCTCTACTGATAGAAATACCAGAATAAAAAGATACAGAATATCCTTGATTTATTAGTTTTGCAACTGAAATCAACTTCTGACGAAATCCAGGTACATATAAAATATCTTTCAAAACCACTATTCTATTACAATTAAAAACAAGATCCAGTGCTCCCACTGTAAGAGCCCAAACTTGTGCTCTATTTCCCACTCGTAGTCCATGTTCGCCCTTCTGGAGTCTTCTAATCTTTTTAAACCCCTACAAGGAGTTACATATATGATCAGTGGCTCCTGAATCAACAATTCAAGTAGAAGTTGATCCAACCATTGATATAGACTCTAGATAGAAAACATTACATGTGGGGTTTTTCTTAGCTTGAAGATCCAGACACTCCTTTTTTCAGTGTCCTTTCAGTCCACACTTGAAGCACTTGCCCTTGGATTTGTCCTTAGGCTAGGTCTTGGGCTAGCCCGCTGCATTCCTCTTCTTCTTCTTGAACTTTCTAGGCTTGGGCTCAGATCTAGAAGATGAAGCCTTGGCAATCATAGCCTTTGAGTGTGGCTTCATGACGTTCTCTACCATCTGGAGCTCCCTAATCAACTCAGTCAAACCCATGTTCAACTTGTTCATGTTATAGTTCAACTTAAACAAAGTGAAGGAACCTGGTAGAGATTCGAGAACCACGTCCACTTAGCTCTCGGGGTCAATGACAGCCCCTAAAATTTTTGCCTCCTCGAAAGCAGCAATCATCTTGAGCATATACTCTCTGACTGATGCTCCCTCAGCCATCTTAGTGTATATGATGGTTCGAAGAGCCTCCTGCCTTGCGGGCCGGCTCTTATCCGCAAACTTCGTGGCTAATGATTGGGTTATGTTATACATAGTGGTCCTGTGCTCATGTTTGGATTGGAGCACATTAGACATGGAGACCAACATGTAACAATGAGCAATCTTGTTGGCCTTCTTCCATGCCTTCTCAGCCTCACGCTCCTCGGTGGTGGAACCCTCCTTGATTATAGGGCAGGTTTCATACTGGACATACTTATACTCCTCCGCTGTGAGTATTATGTCCAGGTTCCTTTTTTAGTCCACATAGTTTGATCCCGTTAGCTTATTCTCTCAGAGAATAACGGCCAATGGACTAAAAAAACCTCCCACCATTTTTGAAAAATCGAAAAATAAACAAAAAATTTAGTTTGTGAAAACAAAACAAATATGTGCACTTTATCCTTATTATCAAAACTGATAATAATTAATTTGACTTTTAGGAAAACTGACATAGCTTCTTGGAAAGATTAACAGTTTCCTAAGCTAAGTGTGTTAACCACCACAAATTAATTTTCCTTCTAGGTAATGGTCTAGATGATAACTCCATCGAGGGAATGGCCATTTCCTCTCATTTCCTATGGACATACCTCGCACTATAACCTCCAACGTGGGCTAGCCGATTATAGTACGTGCCTCGGATTATTAATTATATCCCTCCATTAGATTTAGATCCTTGTGGTATCCTCATCCTATACGGGTTCACTCCCAAGGTGATGCGAGGGGATCCACGATCTCTAATGAGGATCGTGATGGAAGCCATGGGGTCATTGGAACCATTCTCCCACTTAGTCTTTTAAAACAAGGGTTTTCTGAAAAATATCCTTTTGAAAATTTCCATTAAGTTTTTCCTTAACTCAAAAATAAAATGTCTAAGTCCATAAAAATTTTTAGGTCAAGGCTTATATCCTTTGAGAGCTTTTCCCATGGACTAATTTTATTTAAGTTAAAACTTAATTTTATTTAAGTCAAAAAATTTCCAATTAAAACTTTCTAGAGACTTTGGTTTCAAGTTTATTTGACAAAACATTTTTCTTGTGCCAAAATTAAAACAGAATGGCTTTCTATTTTAACCTTACAAAAATATCTAAATCCAATATATTTTTTATGTCAGGGATTAAATCCTTTGAGAAAATATCTAAGGATTAATTTTTATTCAAGCTAAAATAACCATTTAATTTGTAGAAAAATGTTTACCCTGTCAAAAACATTCCCAAAGACTTTGGTCTTTGAGAAAATGTGCACATAGATACAAAAATAAATAGTATGCTAGAAAATAGTAGACATTTTCATGCTCTTCTATTTTTAAACCTAAGTGCCCAGATAATAGAATTAAACACATTAATTAATTAATGGTCTTGTTTAATCCTAAAGTCCATTACTAATATTTTTCATGCAAAAACATTCCTTGAATATTGACTATTGCAAAATATTAACTTCGCCTGGTATGGACCCCAAAACCAAAATAAATTGCAAGAAAAATTACAAGGAAAATTTTTTTAAAAAAAAATTCCATGGTCCACTGCACCTGCCGCACTGGATCATGCACCCATCTGCACTATGGTCCACTGCACCTGCCGCACAGAACCAGAAACCAACGCGCGGACCGGCCTTCCAGAACTAAGCCGGCGCCGGTTTAGCTCTGCCAGATTCTTCTGCAGTTTTTTTTCTGCGATTTTCTTCTACGAATTTTCTCTATTTTTCTGCACAACTTCTGGCTTCGATGGCTCTCTGATTTCAAACTGAATACAATGAAATCGACCACAACCAGCAATTGCCTATACCTATAACCATTGGACTTATATGATTTACTAAAAAAAACAGTAAATTACAAATCTCCTATACCACCCGCAAAATTTAACAGAGAATCTATCCATACTATAAACAACAAAGGATCACAATTTCAATCGCACATATATATCCAGTTTTATTCATCTAGATGCATGCTCTCTATATTTTCACAAAACCTTCATGCTCTGATAACAATTGAAGGTACAAAAAGCGGGAAACACGGAGCACGCAACGAAAGCGAATATAAAAAAACTGGAAAAACAAAAACAGGGAATCCAGGATAGGGTCGGCGCCGACTCCAATTGCCCTAGCGCGGCGCCGGTTGCGCCCTGTCCCAATCCCGAGATTTTAAAATTTTGCCTCTTTTTCTGGTTCTCAAAGGTGGTTGGTCTAGAACATGCGCAATCGAGGTAGGTGTGCTGGTGGAAGCCTCTAGTGCGATTCCTGCAAGCCTCCTACTCCGCCTTTGCATGTATGTGAATGCCGAACTCTCGGTCTTCCAGTATATGGCCTGCTTAACTACCATTTGGTGAACAACTAACAGGTTAGGGAATTTTTCTGGAGAGAGAGAGAGAGGAGAGAGAGAGAGAGAGAGAGAGACATCTGGCTCTACCAAGAAGAAGTCGTCTCTAGCTTATGTGTGTTATGTCAACAACGATATTTCCAATCCTCCTGTTTAACCTAAATAAAAACCCTAAGTTAAATTGGACTGGGCCATTGGACTCTTAGTTTAACCTTTTTGGGCTTAATTAATTATTCTAATTAGAACCACATAAATGGCCCAATTAATAATTAATTTCTCAGCCCAAATAAACTAGTCTAATAAATAAGCCTATATTAGTTTAGTCCCAAGTTAATCTTTAATTATTCAAACTGGGCTAAAGCCCTGAATAATTAATTAACCTACTAAACTAATTTAATTAATTCTCTCTTCATGGACCTTTATTTTATTCTAACCCAATAATTAAATCAGGCTACTTAAATAAAATAATTCTATTTAATTTAAGATCAATTGCTTAGCCCGTATTTAATTAGGACTCACAGTCTATACTGGGGACCAAAAGACTCACCGCCTTGGCTACTAAAATGACCAAAATACCCTTGCCATATAAATAGCTGTATTTTACATTTTAAATATTTTCTAATATCACCATAAGGAAATATTGACCCCAATGACAGTGCTGCGTTAGCAAAGTCTCCTACCTACAGGTGTAATGACTAAAATACCCCTCTATACATCATCGTACATTTAGAAAGGAAGAAATGTACTAACACCTCTCTAAATAACATCTACCATCCTTAGGCCTCTAGTCCAATGATCCATGACTTCTTAGATTGTTTCTACTTTCCAAGGGAGCTACCCTAAAGCAAACATCCAAGTCATGTTTCCCAGGGCCCTGGATATTTAGATCATTCAGACAACCACAAGAGGCGATATAGTATAGAAACTACTTATACAAGTTTGTCTTAACTAACTAGTCACACATACCCAACATGCAAGTATATTGGCCCTACGATAGAACCTCAACTATAGCATATCAAAGTATATGCTTCTAACTTCGTCAGACCACTAACTCATACTCAAGTCATAGAATACTAATCTATGTTGTAGCGGTAATAGTCTAGGTTTCTACCATATAGTACTTTTAAAAGCCACTACTACAAGTCATGTTCTACATATTCGAAATACGCTTATGTCATGAAGTGAGTGGACTACTCACTGCTAAAGGTAAGCCATTCCATATTTGGAATTCATAACATAATAACCTAGACATGATGAGATTCTCATTCTCATCAATCAGTTAAGAACAAATGTTTATGTGTTAAGTAACCTATGATCCATACATTACTGTGAAAGACCTCCATTCACGTGGACCACTTACTTAAACACAATGGGTCTTTTCCAAACGTAATTGTACACAAATAAAATTGTAAATTCACAAAAAAATTTTGAAAATAAATTATTTTATTAAAACATTTGATTTTTTCATCAAAAACCTAGTCTAAGAGGGCATACATCCCAACAAGCCTAAGGGCTTAGTCTACCCTTGAGTAAATGTTTATAAACTCTAAGGATAATTCAACTAGAAATTAATAAGGGTTCTTCTTGTATGTCATCTAGGGTTCTTGTTGTTTCTTATTTGAATGCCCATAATTCCCTATCCTTTTAGTTCTTGATTTCTTGCTAAGTCAAAAGTTCTAAGGTGTTATTGTCGTAGACCTTTATCTACTAAATTTAGGGTTCTAAAAGCTAGTTGTTTTAGGGTTCTTGTTTGTTGAAAAATGTGTTTTCTTGTTACCTTTCTTGATCTCTTTTTGTCCTTTCTTTCTTGTTTAAAGTCCTTAAACTTTGCTAAAGTTAAACAAAAACCACTTTAAGATCTTCTATGACTTTCTCACTCAAGCTCAAATCACTTCCTATTTGACATTTTGCTTGTGAAAAGTGTTTTTGACAAATTTGTACAGATTTAAGTGGATTTTGAGCAAAAAGTAAAGGATTCCAGATTGGACTCGACGCCATGTGGGTCGAATGGACCCGACGCCAGGTCCATTCTGATCAATGTTGGCGGGTTTTCCTTTTCAGAGTAGATTTTAGCAATTTCAATTTGATTCTTTTGGGAACTCTTTCAACCATAAAAAAAAGACTCTTGTAAGTACTTTTTGGCAATTTTAACTCCTATAAATACAAGAGAATAACATTATACAAGCGAGTTTTAAAAGTTTTCATTATTTTCAATTCTTCAATGTAATATCTTTCAAAAACTCGTAGAGAAACACAAAGATTTTGGAGGATCAATGAGAATTCTTGGAGAAAAAAAGGAGGTTGCTCAAGAAGTTTCAAGAAAGAAGGAGAAGGCTTACTTGTCTATGAGTGGTTTGTTTTTCTCTTCTTTGTAATTTAATAACAATTTGATATTAATCTTTTAATTTTCTTTAGTTGATATTCTTTTGGATTCATAATTTTGTATTGATTTTTGTTCTTTGATCAATTTATTGCTATTCTTGGCATTTGATTACTTGAGCATAATATCTTGTTGGATTGATTAGTTCTCTTCTAATTAACTTGTAAAATGATGTTAGGAAAGAATGGCCAACTAATTAATTCAAAGCTAGTTATTCTTAACTTGCTTGAAAAAGAGGTTAAGGATAAAGACTAAGTAATTAAAGATTAGTTGATGATTGTTAGAATATAGATTCATTGGCTAATTTCATATTTTAAACCACCTAGAATATAGGGGTTTATATGAAGATTGATTTTAATGCATCTTTCGGTTAAATTGGTTGAAATAGAATACGTTCACTAATTTAACTAGAAGATAGTGATTCCATGGATTACAAACAAAGTGGGTCTACTTTCATCCTTCATGATGCCAAGATAATAATAAATTGAGAAGATAGCTAGTCAATCATTATTGTGTATTCAAGGATTTCTATCTATTTACATGTCTTTTCTCCTTATTCTCACTCCTTGATTATCTTTGTGACTTTTCTTGTGTGACTTGATTTTCTCTAGTATAGTAGCTTAGTGTTTTATTTACTTCTATTCCTTTATTTTATTAGCTAAACAATAAATATTTGGGCAAAGTATGGTGGGAGCTTAAGTTCTCGTGGATTCGATACTTGCTTTTCCTTATGTAATATGATAGGCATACTTGTCCGTATATGTGGTTTTAGTTGTTAGCATTTTATTAAAGCTTGATTGATTGTGTAATTTGTTAGTAATATTTTCTAAACTAAAAAACACTCATCAATTATTTCACCCTTCAAATAAAAATATAGATAACATGAATTACACAAGTCATGACATTTACCAACTCAAACATTATAAATTCAAAAATTGCACAACTCAATTCATGATGTAAGGAAAGCATTCTAATTTTTTCTCTAAAGTTTTTCAATGACTTATGGAATTGATAGCCTCAAGTGCATGGATTTCTCTTCACACACCGTATTAGCCCCCTTTTAGTCATCACTCATCATTTTTTCCAACATTTTTCCTCTCTTTTGCTCTTGGGAATTAATAGGCTCAAGAAAGTAGATTTCTCTTCACTATCCGTATTAGCCCCATAATCAAGCAAAAACAATACTTTCTCATCTTGAAAGAGGGAACAACAATCAACTCATTTTTCTCAATTTTTCAACTCACATGAATTTTTTACAATTTTCTACGATCTTTCCTCTCCAAGATCTTTTATCTCCTCACATTCCTTATCACAACTCAAAGCTAAGCAAAATTTAAACCTATAATACAAAAGTTAGCCAACAAACTTTTCCCACATTCATCATGTTCTCCATATTCAAACTAGATGAGTCAAATAATATTCAAACACCAATGCATAAATAAGATTAATCCAAATTCTCAAGTCTTGACAATATCCTATCCAATAAATCAATTTCATAAAAATCTACCAAACGAATGACAAAAATTCATATCCAAGTAGGAAAAAGAGTTACAACCTTGCTAAATAATGAAAACCACAAAAAATTTTGAAACATTTCACACAAAAATGATATGGAAAATATCTTCAATACCTACATTCTCCCCCCTCCCCCAGCACTTAAACGAGACATTATTCTCAAAAGCCAAAAATATAACAAGGAAAGCAAAGCCAAGTAGATCAAAATGAATAAAGAGGAAGAATAAAAGAAGAAAATACTTCCATTACATATTAAGTCCAACATATGTGAATCCACCACAAGGAGTAGTCATTAGAGAAGTCACAAGAGTACCTAACTCAAAAGAGATAAAAACAAACCACATAAATCTAGAAAAGAAAAAGAAAAGCACAGTTAAAGAAAAGACAACTAAAAGCTAGGAAAGGTCATTAAAATTCAAAAGAAAAGAAATATTAGAAAATAAACAAAAAATAAAATAAAATACAAGTGCAAAGAGTAAGTCAAGAGTCCTTATCATCATCGTCCTCCTCATGAAGATCATCGGCTGCATGACTCAAAGATGCTCCAACGGATTATTGGATCAAAGTCACCAACTTTTGCACATGGACATCATGACGTCGATGGAGGTCAGCAATGTAGTTTCAGAGCTGAAGAAGCATAGTCATTTGGCTCTCCGGTTGAGCCTCCACTCATGCCTCAAAATTAGTACGAGAATAAGAACTAGTGGCATAGGTAGGAGGTCTAGCAGACTGCTCTTCTTCCTCTTCCTCATCAAGGGAAAATTCCACCATCCCGGGGTGTTGTACCTTAAAAGACTTCTTCCATCGCCTCTCCCTCTCATCATAGTGATAACCACACTAAACCAAAGTATACTCAATCACTAAATCTCGGTCAGTAGTGGGCTCGCTAAGCTCTCCATCTAATCTCACTCCAGTGTCTCTTAGGATGCGCATAATAACCAAGGGAAATGTAAGGGCTTTGGCTGATATGCCAAAGTAAACAACCTCTCACATGAACTGAATAATAATAGGGGCAAGGGGAATAGGCTCACTCCTTCACATCTTATCAAGAATGTAAAAATCAAGGACCCTAGACTCATTGAAGCCACTAGCCTTAGGGCAAACATTAAAAACAAAAATGTAGATTGTGGCACGTAATTGAGCCTCAAGGTCATTATTGGAGTAGTAATGATTCTGGCCTATTTACCCTTTTCTCTATATGTTCAAACTTGCCCCACAGCACTCACATCCCAGGTAGGCTCAGAAATAATTTTTTGGTTATTATGATCTACAATTATCCATTGCCCCTCATCAGGTACTTCCAAAATCCTGGCTAATCTAGCCCTCTCAAACTTAATGGGTACCCCTTTTACAATAATAGAAATAACTTGGAGGTTGTTTTTCTTCTTGTCACCCATATTGGCATAAAACTCTCTTACTCTCACATGACAATAAGCACCTTCCAGTCTAATGATAGGCTCCTACCCCAGTCGCCTAAACATAGTGGAAAGCTCCAAGGAATTATCTAAAGAGGGCCTATACCACTTTTCTACTATGATTTTGTTATGTTGGTGATTTTGATACCAACTTTGACAAGTGGGGTTAGAGAATTGGATAGGCTGGGTAGGTAGAGACTCGAAAGAAGGTGTAGACGAAGATGCATCTCGAGCTCTCTTAGCCCCAGGTTCCAACCCTTTAAGTCTCCTAGACATGATAGAGATGTGATGATGAACAAAGATAGGGTAAAAGAAAATAAGACACCCTCAAAATCACTCTTTACACCACAAACAAACACAACCCTTAATCGTCTCACTCTCACCACAGTATTCAACACAACCACAACCTCAACACAAAACACCACAAGATAGCTAACAAAATACAACACAATCTCCTCCAACAAACCTGCAAAAAATATAGCCATTGTCCAATTCCAAATATTAATAATTATGATCAAATCACAATGCTCAATAGCTACCAATTAACAATGTAAAGCTCATTACCCCAAGAAGTTAGACATGAACAAGTATCATATATCTACATAAGCTCAAAATTACACCTAAAGAAGGCATGCTTAATAGCTTCCAAAAATATGTAAATCATGAATGGCATCAATTAAATATCATTGTTAATTATATTCCTATGCTAACTAAGCCTCAAGGAAAAAAACATTGACGTTCAATCCATTCAACCAAAAATATGCAAGAATTTTCGGACAAAAATCCATAGAAAAATACCCAAAAATTAATAGAAAAAATTGAATTGTAGAAAGTGTAGAAAAATTATACCACAATGATCTCTAATGTATGGGCAATGATCCTATGCAAAAAGATTGAAGAAATCGTCCACCAAATGGAATGATTGAAAAATGGGCTTTGAAAGAAAAGAATGGATTTTTCCTAGTTTTAATCTAAAACTTCAGGAACAAAGTGAAGATTTTGTATTTGGAAGGTGTTTTGAATGTTTAGAAAGTGACCCAATGGCGTTTCGAAGTTGGACCCGACGATGGGTTGAAATAAAAAACGAGGGAGATAAGACTGGTTTGAAAAAAATGGCCAAGAATGGCCGGTATAAGGTGTGTAGCCAATCGGGCCTGGCGGCAAAGCCATAGACTGGGCTTAGCGCAGGGGCTTGTTCTGCCTTTGACTTACTTTCGGGCCATGTTGGCTAAGTGCTTAGGCCAAAGTTCAGGCCCAATGCCAAGTCAGCTCCAGCCAATCAAAATGTTTTTTTAATTAATTAAATAAATACAAATAATAATTGAAATACGAAATCATGAAGAGAATTCATTCTAAACAATTAAAAAGTCAACAAAATGAATGAAAACACACAAAAATTAAAGAGATGTCACCAAGCTCAAAGTAGTAAAAATAATCTTTTTTCACGGTCTTAGTAACCAGGATTAGTCTCAGTATTTCCTGGAAGTGATCCCGCTTGACGATCTCCAAGGAGTTTAGCTAGTTGTCCAATTTAATTCTCAAGGTTGCGCATGGATGCATCCAAATTTCTCGTAGTTGTATCTACTCCTTCAAACCGTGTCTCCGTACCACTTACCAACTGGTTAACCAACTCCTCTAATGGTGGCTTAGCTGGTAGGGCATTGTAGGGCAGGGGCAGTTGAGTCTGATGAGTCCCAAAATTAAAAGAAGCTTGCCTAGGTTGGTTTTGATTATTCTATGCAAAGTTAGGATGATTCCTTAATGCGTAAATTTTAGGTATATAAAATCATCAATTTTAAATCCATCCCTTAATCAATTTTTAATTAAAATATTAATCCCAAAATACACATGTAAGAAAGTATACTCATCACAAGCATAGTATAGGGAATTAACGAGTATCGAACCTCAAAGGAACAAGTACATACTAATCACTTTTTCATTCATTGTTTAATCGACCAAAATAAAGTGAGAAAATAATAAAAAGAAATATAAAAAAATATATATAACTTAAGGATGTTAGTTTGTGTAATTTAGACAATTATCCTAGAAAATATGACAATGAACCAATTAGCAATTCTCTCAATTAATTATCATCTTAGCATCATGAAGTAACGCATAGTAAAATTCAATCGTTTGTCAAGTCATGAATTTACTTAGGTAAATTCCACTTCGTTTGTCAATCCATGGAATCCTATATTTAGATTCATATTAACAAATTTGTCAATCAAACTAACATAACCAAAACATGCATTACGCTCATCATTCATATCTTGATTCAATTAGTAGATTTGTCAATCAAGTCATCCTAACCAAAACATGCATGAATCTCAATTCTTTAAAAATATGAAATTAGCTAATAACCCTATGTCAAGGAAAAATTAACTTAACCTTTGATCACTTAGTTCTAAAATCCTAACTTCATTGTTCAAATCCATCAAGATTTAACAAATATGAAATCAATACAACGAAACTCCTAACATTATTGTGTCGAAGTCAATTAGAAGAACTCGCATCAATAACCAATGAAATCAAGTAATCAAATACCAAAGATAACAAAGAATTGATCAAATAACTAAATTAACACAAAATTATAAATTTCAAAATAATGTTAAATTACAATAAAAGTATTGAATACATCATTGCTAAAGAAAAATAAGATAAAGAGAAAAGAAATCACTCATAGATAAGTCTCTTTCGTTTTTCTTGAAGACTCCCTTGAACAATCCTCCGTGATTTAGGTGAACTCCTCCAGCAATGAGAGAATCAAAATTTCTGCCCCTTTAACTCACCTTTCTATGTTGTATATCTCAAATCCTTGTGTTCTCTTGTGCTTTTATAGGTCTCTTGGATTCTAATTTCATAGTTAAGGAAGTCTTGGCCGAGTAAGAGTAGGAAAATACTAAAATCATTAGATAAGCTCTAATTCCGCGTACAGAATTTTTGCCCCCAGAGCATACTTGACGCCGGCTACCTTCGACCCACCTAGCACCAAGCGTACTCTATTCTTCCCCTATTTTTGCTTTGTCTTTTGCCACTTCTCCTTGATAGACAAACTGGACCCGGTGCCAGGTGCACTTTCCGGACCTAGCGCCAGGTCTATTCTGGAATTCCCCTGTCGTTGGCTCAATTTCTTCTGCTGGAGCAGAATGGACTCGGCATCTGGTCTATTAGCTGGGCCTGGCACCAGGTACATTCTGATTCTGTGTACTTTCTGCTCGATTTTAACTTAAATCTACACATATTTGCCAAAAACACCTTTTACAAGAAAAATGTTAAATATGAAGGAATATGCCTAGTTATTAAAATAAATGTATCTTAAACCACCCTTAAATAATTAAGAAAAGAATGGAGATTTTAACCCCTATCACATACCTCCACACTTGAGCATTTGTTTGTCCTTAAGCAAAACACTTTAGTCCAAAAAAAATTATCAAGAACACACAAGTTTTTTCTTATTACAAAATTTCTTTACCATAGCAAAGATCATGTCTTCTTTTCAAACTTTAGATACAACCCTTTTCATTCATACCCTTGGAAAATAATTTCAAATTTTGAAATATTGAACAAGACATCACAGAACTCTTGAAGTCAAATTAATCAAGTGCATACCTTGGTCTAAGAAAATTATTTCACTCTTCAAGTAAAAATATAGACAATATGAATCATATAAGTCAAGCCATCTACCAACTCAAGCATTATAAATCTAAAAATTGCACACTCAAGTTATGATGTGAGGAAAGCACTCCAATTTTTTTTTTTCTCCCAAAATTTTTTAATGACTTGGGGAATTAATAGCCTCAAGTACATGGATTTCTCTTCACACACCATATTGGTCCCCTTTACAGTCATCACTCATCATTTTTTCTCACCAATTCTTTCTTTGTTTCTTTTTGCTCTTTCTTACCTTTTTGCCTTCAGGATAGCCTCAAGAGAGTGCACCAAATTCACTTTCTACTTCTTCCCATATTAACCCCCTTTTCAGCTAAAGGTCTTCAACGATCATCAATAAGAGCATTTTGTCTCAATTCACACTAACAATAGTGTTGTTTCTACTCATTGTTTTTTTTCAACTCAAATCAAAATTTTTCAGCATTCTCGTCAATCTTTCCTCTCAAAGATCTTTTTTTTTTAACTCACATTTTTTTTCATCATAACTCAAAGCTAGCAAATTTTAAACTTATAATACAAGAGTTAGCCAATAAACTCTTCCTATATTCATCATATCTTCTATATTTCAACTAGATCAGTTAAATAATATTCAAACACTAATGCATAAACAAAATTAATCAAAATTCTCAAGTCTTGACAACTATCTTATCCAATAAAACCAATTTCATCAAAATCCACAACATGAATGACAAAACTCATATCCAAGTAAGAAAAAGAATTACAACCTTGCTTAACAATGAAAACCACTAAAAGTTTTGAAAATTTTTCACAAAAATGATATGGAAATATTTCTTCAACCTCATTCTCCCCTCCCCCCCCCCCCCTCTTCCCCCCACACTTAAACTAGACATTATCCTCAATGGCCAAAGATATAACAATAAAAGTACAGCCAAGAAGACCAAAATGAATAAAGAATGAGAAGAAAGTAAAGAAGATACTGTCATGACGAAGTAGCTCCAATTTTTCAAACTTTGTGCTCAAAACAAAATTGTTTCTCAATTTCAAAATTTTCCAAAGTAGCTCAATACCAAGAAAACACCAAGATAATTGATAAAAACTTAGACAAAGTATATTACCAAACCACTCCCCCATACTTAAATTGGACAATGTCCTCATTAGCAAAAAATAAATACAAGAAAGTATCTCCAAAAGGACTAAAAATAATAATGGGGTAGAAAATTTAAGCAATACTTCCCAAGTGCAATAATGCTCCAATAGATATCCAAACTTGAGATAGAGAGAAAGGCTTATCTAAGAGGACTTTATTCCTATAAAACAAAATACAAATAAAAGCACAAGGAAAATAAAAACATACCAAAATAAAAAAAATAAACTAAAGAATAAGACTAAAAAAAAAATCCTAAGAAAGCAAATAAAGACACAATTCACTCCCCCACACTTAAGATGGAAAATATTTTCCTTATTTGGGAGAGGAAAAAAAGACTACTTAACAAAAAAAGCAAAACAAAAACTCTTTCTACTCATCATGCTTCCTCATCAATCCTTTTAAAAAGAAATTAAAGCTCAAAATAGAAGATGGGTATGATGAATGTAGAAAAAATAGAGGTTTTTGAAAAATAGAAGGTTTATGAAAATAATTTTTCTCACTAAAGCAAAACGCATAAACCTCTTTCTCTAACGTTCCTTTAGACACACAAATATTTTTGTTAACATATAAGTGCACATGGTTTCTAAAGAATGCATCAAACTTGAAATCGCCTTTTAACCCTTCAAAAGATTTGTCACAATTGAAATTCTCCTTAAAACTTAGCAATTGAGTTCTTAAAGATTAGATCAAGAAATCAGTACTTTTCAACACATTTACAAAAACTAATTTGAATAGGGTTAAGGGTAGAAATTATTACCATTCTCCAAGGACTTCTTACGATGCAATATTGAAAGATCTAACTCTTCCCTTTCAACATTGGATAATTGTTCCTCATATCCTCTCTCTTTTCCTTAGGGATTCTCTTGTTCAAGAGTATGGGCCTTTATGGCATCCTCAACCAACTTGGCTAGTTGTGTTCTTTGATGGCTTATTTGTTAGGATGCTTCTTTATGCCACTTAATGGAGGAATTTGGATTGACCACAAAAGAATGCATTGAGGCTTCAAGTGACGTCTCACAAAAAGCCTCAATCTGAGCTTGTAAATTTGCTAAATTCTCATCATTATAACTCCTTTGATCTTATGCCCAAAAGTACTTATCCATGATGATGTCAACCTCGCGCTCAAAGAAAAACAAAAATCAAATTGAAAATAATAACAAACAAAAATAATTAAAAAACAAAGAAAAGAATAAAACAAAAAGGGAAAAACAAATAATAGAATAATAAAGAAAAGAAAAACACACACATTAACAAACTATCTATATACAAAAGTTAGTGAAATTTACAATACAACATGAAGTAAGCTAATCAATTAAGTCACACAATGTTACAAACAATAAGATAGAACACCGATTTACACAAAGAACATATATACATATTTACAGATAGGCATATGGACATATACACATATAGACATGGTTAAATCAATAAAATCCAAGCTTTCATGATATTATTCCCTGGCTACGACGCCAAAAACTTGATGCGTAAATTTTGGATATATAAAATCATCAATTTTAAATCCATCCCTTAATCAAGTTTAAATTAAAACATTAATCTCAAAATACACATATGAGCAAGTATACTCATAGCAAGCATAGTATAGGGAATTAACGAATATCGATCTTCAAAGGAATAAGCACACACTAATCACTTTTTCATTCATTGTTTAACCGACCAAAATAAAGTGAGAAAATAATAAAAAGAAAAATAAAGAAATATATACAACTCGAGGATATAAGTTTATGCAATTTAGACAATTATCCTAGAAAACATGACAATGAACCAATTAGCGATTCTCTTAATTAATTATCATCTTGGCATCATGAAGTAATGCACAATAAAATTCAATCATTTGTTAAGTCGTGACTTTACTTAGGTAAATTTCACTTCTTTTGTCAATCCATGAAATCCTATATTTTGATCCATATTAACAGATTTGTCAATCAAGCTAATATAACCAAAACATGCATTAAGCTCATCATTCATATCTTGATTCAATTAGTAGATTTGCCAATCAAGCCATCCTAACCAAAACATGCATGACTCTCATTTCCTTAAAAACATGAAATTAGCTAACCCTATGTCAAGGCGAAATTAACTTAACCTTTGATTACTTAGTTCTAAAATTCTAACTTCGTCATTCAAATCCATCAAGATGTAATAAATACGAAATCAATGCAATGAAACTCCTTAAATCATTGTGTCGAAGTCAATTAGAAGAACTCGCATCAATAACCAATGAAATCAAGTAATCAAATACCAAAGATGATAAAGAATTGATCAAATAACTAAATTAACGTAAAATCATGAATCCTAAAATAATATTAAATTACAATAAAAGCATTGAATATATCATTACTAAAGAAAAAGAAGACAAAGAAAAAAAAAAGCACTCATAGACAAGTCTCTTTCTTCTTCCTTGAAAACTCCCTTAAACAATCCTCCTTGATTTAGGTGAACTCCTCCTTCAATGAGAGAATCAGAATTTCTGCCCCTTTAATTCACATTTCTATATATGTTGTGTATCTCAAACCCTTATGTTCTTTTGTACTTTTATAGGTCTCTTGGATGTCAATTTTATGGTTGAGGAAGTCTTGGCTGAGTAAAAGTAGGAAAATACCAAAATCATCATATAAGCCCTAATTCCGCATACAAAATTTTCGCCTCTAGAGCATACCTAGCGCCAAGTGCATTTTGTTCTTCCCTTATTTTTGCTCTGTTTTTTGCCGCTTCTTCTTAATAGACAGACTAGACCTGGTGCCACGTGCACTTGTCAGACCTGGCGCCAAGTCTGTTCTAGAATTCCCTTGCCGTTGGCTCAATTTCTTCTGCTAGAGCAGAATGGACCAAGCACTTGGTCCATTGGCTGGGCCAAGTGCTAGGTACATTCTGATTCTGTGTGCTTTCCGCTCGATTTTAACTTAAATCTGTATATATTTGCCAAAAACACCTTTTACAATCAAAATGTCAAATAGGAAGGAATATGCCTAGTTATTATAACAAATATATCTTAAAACACTCTCAAATAACTTGGAAAAGAATGATGATTTCAACCCCTATTATTCCTCCAACCCGAGCTATAAGTGGTGCTATTAGGATTATTGCCTTATCGTCAATTGCCCACAAACGCAACTTGTTCTAATGATTCTTATAATGACCCCGTGTTTTGGCACTCATAATTTGGATACCCCTCCCTACAAAAGTCACAACTTACACTCATTACCTGTCCGCAGGAAGGAGACATCACCATTTACTCCATCTTTTGTGTTAGTGCCTCCACTTTGGCCTTCCAAGCCGCCATTGCATCCACTTTATGTACACCATGAACACAAGCTCTTGACCGTGAACTTTTTCAAGCATAGTTATTTGTTTCCAAATCTTCAATCAAATCAAATACCTCCTCTAGGGTTTTGGAATTAATGGAGCCTCCTGCAGATGCATCAACCAATTACCTCCTCCGGGATTTGTTCTCCATGTTGGCTCTCTATCTCTTGTGTCAAGTGATTTACCTCTTTTTCCTCATGTTCCTTCCTCAACTCAATTTTTTTGTTCAATTGACTACATTGCAAACTAAAGGACTTCCAACGACAAGTAAGTGAAATGTGTTCATAGCTAGAACAATACTCACAAGAGCTCAGTTCAATTCTTTGCAACTCATCCCTACTTCCTTGACTTTTCCTTCTTGGACAATCATATATGTCATAGCCATAATCTTAACAAGTAGAACAAACATAATCTGGTTTTCTTCTCAAACCGCTCTTGGAAGAATTTTGCAATGCATATCTTTCCCTTGGTCTACATACTTTTGGACTTTCATACAAACACCCATACTCCCTTTCTTTTGGCATACTACTATTTGACTGTTGTAACCCACTCTTTGAATATTTTTGTGGTACTCCTACACAAACCCCGCCATTCCAATATCTTATACTCACATAATCATCATCTTCATATCTCCAAACATATTTATCATTCCTACCATAACTACTTTTAGTTGAACAAGGCTCATCATAACAATCATATTCTTCACTTTCATTCCAACTAGCCATAACGTGTATTGCAAAGGAGTTTTAACTTATAAATTTTGGATAGAAGTAGAAGAAAATTCCTTACTTTACTCCTCATGTGTTTACACTCTTTCAATGACACTCTTCTCTCGTGTATGCTCTTTTTTTGCTTTTATTAAAATGAGCTCACCTTCTTGCCTTTTCCACACTCTCAATTCTACACTCACGTTCTTCTCGGAGTCTTCCCAATTCAAAGAATTTAGTTCCACTAGTTAAAGTCAACCAAGTTCCAATGGTTCAAGAAGTTCATAAGAATAAATGAGCTATCACTAGATGGATAACAAGAATGAGATTCAATCAATAAGAATTTCAAGTAATAAGTTGTCACATAAATTCAAGGAGTTCTCATGGAGATGTGTAGTGACAACAACTAGACAAGCACCACAAGGATTCAAATAAACAAGGATACGAAAGGATAGAACTCAAAGATTGAAAATGTTCAATTCAATCACAATTATTACAAGAAGATGTCAATCTAGGTATTCAATCCACTAAACACAAGAAGTATATCAATTAAGTTCAATAGAAGTAAAAAAAATAAGCTAAGAACCCTTATAAGACTATGTAAAAACTTTTAAACATTTCATCAAATACTTGGTAAGCAACCTCACAACTTAAGGTAATTCAAAATTTTCAACCATATAGCCACTCCAATAATTCACAAGTAAAACTCATTCCCAGTGATAGATATATATAACATTAAGGAGCAATTTCACAGCAACTAGAAACCCAAAACTAGAATTTAATCACTCACAAAATTAACTCAAAGTTGAGTTACGGGATTCCTTCCATGCTCAGCAATTTTGCATAAAATCAACCCAAATAACTACAAGTTTTCTACAATTTAAGACCTCAAATAGCTACCCAATCATTAACCCAACATGCAGGTTCAATTTCACAACAAATTCATGTCACAATTTGAAGTTCTTGACATTAAAAAATAGCAAGAAAAAACAGTTACGGGATTAAGAAATTGCAGCAATATTTTTTCACTTATTTGATCTCAAAATCCACAAATATTCATGCCAAATGATTCCATAAATATCATACCAACATATAGGACCAATTTAACTTCAAGTTTATGGTAGAATTTTGAGTTCCAAACATTCAAAAATGGCATCAAAACAAGTGACGAAAATTGTAAAAATTTCACCAAGCTCTTCAATAAAATTGTACATTTGCCCAAAGAAAGTTGTGTTGATTAGAATCAATACAAGCTTGCTCTGATACCACTTTGATACGAGCTCGGGAGCCCCTTCGTTATCAATAACAAAGACCCAAGAACTAGTCCCCCAATTCTATACTAAGATGCCTATAAAGTAAGAACCCTAGGTAAATGAATAACTAGAACCTAAATTCTAATAGGATTTAGCCAACTACTTTAATACCCAAATACCTTTAATCCTACAAGAGATTAAGAACAAGTGAGATGGAGAAAAATAAATTCCCTTCTAGGTTTCCTAACAAGAATACTAGATAAGAATAAATCCATCCAATACTCAAGATGAAGAAACAAGTTGGATTAACCCAAAGATTTTAGAGACTCTAAATAAATGTGGGTCTAATTCTTTGCTTGGTCTTGAAAGGAAGAAAAACTAAGGAGGAATTCTCCTCTCCAAGATTTCAACACTCTATTCAATCTTTGAAATCTAAAATCTGCTGCAAAAGATGTTATAATGGGGTATTTATAGGCCCCAAGTTGCCCCAACTAATTAGTAAACAAATCATAGAAATTAGATGGCCCTAATACAAGTTTTTAAGCCCTATTATATTCCTTACAATAGATAAAAACATAAATAGAAGTCGTGGCGATTAAAAGAAATACAAGTAAGTTGGGAATAAGAAAACTGGCAAAAATCCGAGACTATCCCGACTTGGACCAGCACCGGTTCAAGGTCCTAGAGCTGATGCCGACTCTATTCTATCTCCAACTCGTTTTTGCTAGTATTTGACCGTGCCAGTTTGGGGCTTAGGGCCAGTGTTGGCTTCAGTCTTGTCATCATCTCCCATTTTGTTACACTTCAAAACCTACTCTTTGGACTTCCATTCTATTTCTCTATATTTTCTTGATCTTCTAAATGAAATGGTGGTTGTTTTGAGCTCTTCTTGATGCTCATTTGGCTTTCAATCCTTATGTAAAAGTTGGCTTGATCCTCCATATGGATTGTTGCTTGGTTGTGCGTCTTTGGCCCTTTCTTTACCATCCATCTATTCACAATCTTCTTGGACTTGGGTTTGTTGAATTTGTTGTCTTGAAAATTGCCTTAAATCCTCTTGAATATTTTGCTTACCCATGGAACCATGAAGTGTAATTTTGTCCTTCTTCCCCTTTCTTGAAAATGATCTTCATGCCTAAATTGATTCCTATCACTAAGGATACTTGCACATTTGCTATAATGAGATTCTATCACTAGCACTAAATAGTTATCCATGTAATTATCTCATAGTTAAGTTATCCAATATACTTGTTCTAGTAACAAGTATCCACATGTTAATTTTAAGTATCACAATACTTATGGATGTGAAACCATCACCTGATCGAATCAGGAAGTATAACACGTGCTAGTCTTGACGCATTAATGATGTCTTATCCCATTAATACTATAACTAGAGATAATTTAAGTACGAACACTATTCAGTGTAGTATAAATCTCACATCATGATCTCTACCAAGATTTTCTTAACACAATGTTGCACTTGGGACTTTATCTAACAGTTATATAAATTCACACTAAAGAATAAAATAAACTGAAAGATAAAGAATGCCTTGAATTATTAAATAAATATACAATATATAGAATAAATGTGATTGCCTCTAGGGCATAACATTAACACCCTAACCCTAAGCTACTCTAAGGTTACAAACCTTAGTCAAAAGAAGGCTTAAAAATAAGTTTGTTAGCTTTAAAAGTCAATACAAAATAGTAGGAAATTAAAAGAAGCTGAAACTAGCTTAAAACAAGCATTACAATTTCTTCAGTAATGTTGCACGGCCATGCTCAAGAGATGCATGGCTTTGCCCGAGTTGGACTAATAAAAAAATGGTATATGCACCTGCAGTAGCACGGTCGGGCACAGCTACCTACAAATTGCACAGCTTCATGCATGGCTGTGCAACTGGTCGTGTACACAACTTCTAAGAGTTCTCAAAGTTCTGTAAATTACACGGCTCGATGCATGTCTGTGCATTCAAGCCATGCAACGCCTATTTCTGCACTGTAACCATGATTTCCTTGATCTTCTTTGCCTTGCAATGACTGTCCTTGACCCTCCATATGAATAGTTGGGTGAAATTGGCTTCCTTTGATCCTCCATTTGGCACTTATTTCTTTACAAACTTCACACTCTTTTGCTTGATAGTTTTGCTTGCTTGAATCTCCTCTTAGAATCCTTCATACTTTGAGGCCTCCAGTGGAATCTTGAATGAAACCTTAGTTCTCCCCCCCTTCTTTGGATATGCCTTGTTGTTTGGGTAGATTCCTATCACACACTCTCTCCCTATCCCTCCCCCCCCCCCCCACCCCCCATAATGTGGTCACAATTTGACTCACCTAAAATTTAGAATTCAAAGACCCAAAAAACAGAATACAAAGTACAACAAAAATAAGAAATTTAATTATTGAAACTAGTTGCCCAATTTTCCATAATCTAAGAACATTAGGAGAACATGCAACTAGAACCCCTATATCAATGGTATTGGTATACCCAAATCCTAACAAAAAGATTAGAACCCTAATGATAGGAATTTGAAAGCACCAGTAACTAAGAATTTAGGACCCAAAATTAGAGAAATAAATTGAATTATCCTAGGGATTTTTAGACTCGTACAAAAAGTTGGACTGATTCCTTTGTTAGGTCTTGAAATTCAGAAGAATTAGGAGGAATCCACTCTCTTCAATTGCTCAATCAGTCAAAACTAATCATACAAAATTTTTTATCTATTTTCAATGAGAGACTTTATACAAACTCAATCTTAGGATAATTGCAAGTAAGTCTTTAGGGTTTAGAGGCCTAAAATCCTCCTAGTTACATATCTTAATGCCTTGCAAGTAATTACAAAACATAAGAATTGAAATAGGTTCCAAATAAGAATTAAAACAAAATATAGCATGTTGTCACGGAGATTGCATGGCCGTACAAGTTGCTGTTGCTAAAGAATTCGATGGTTTCATAGCATCATATGCATGGCTATGCATGATGCTATGCAAGACTTCTAAAAATTGCACATTTTAATACTTTTTACATGACTTGATGCATTACTGGGTACTAAGTCATGCATCTCTTGCACTATACTTCCCAAACTTGACTTTTTGACATACTCTTGAACTTTATTTTTCATTTCCTTAATTTTTCACTTGAATGATGTTTAATTTAAATTCCTTCCGTCTTTCTTCTTCTTTCCACAAATCTTTAATATTTCTTTCGTGTTAGCTTGTAAACATTCAAGGAATCTCTTGATTCTTGACCCAAGTTACTTTGAGTTGTTTTTTTATCTTCATTTCCCTTTCTTGGAATTATTCTTCTTATGTTGGTGAATTCCTCTCCTCTCTCTCTCTCTCTCTCTCTCTCTCTCTCTCTCTCGATGAAATAGGATTTCTGTGTATAATATTTTAAAATTAAAATTAAGGAGCATAAATAGTATTATGATAGTATTTTCTTCAATATTAATTTATCTTAAACTAAAGTATCTAATTGAGAGAAAATGGGAAAAATAATCTAAAATTATATAGTAATTATGCCAATATATCTGGTTTAGTTCCATAGTTTTATGATTAATTTTTTTTTTAAATTTGTGAAATTACCTTAAATAAATTTCGATTTGAATGTGGGATTATTAGCTAAGGTTGGCGATATTTTACTAGAGCAATTTCCCTCATTTTAGAACAAAATTTATTCAAATGTCTTCTTTACCCTTCTTAATCAATTAAAATATATTCACAAAATATTTTTCTCTTTTTGAAGATCTCACTTTCTTAATTTTTTTATCATCTTTCTCTTACTTTTCTCTCTCCTCTCTTCTATCCTCAATCTTCTCCACTCTCTAACTCTTCTCTCTTCACTTTCTCTCTCCTCTCTCTCCCCTCCTACCTCGATCTTCCTTTTCTCTCTATTCCTTTTCCCTCTTAACTCTTGTTTCATCCTCAATCTTCTCCACTCACTCAATCTTCTCTCTTCACTTTCTCTCTTCCCTCTCTCTCTCCCTCCCACCCTGATCTTCCCTTGCTCTCTACCCATTTCCCCTCTTAACTCTTGTTTCAGCAAGTAAATGAACGTTGCATACTACCCAAAAAATGGGTGGCTAATTAATGATAGCTTAATACCAAAAAAAAAAAAAAGAAGGAAAAAGAAAAAAGCACCTCACTCTTGGACTTTTGGTAGAAATTGTATACATTTGGTTGTTTGTCTTTGTACAGAGCAATGGTTTACATTAAAACTCGACCTCCTCTACACCTACAATGACGCTTACATGAAAAGTGATACATAGAGGGTGGGTGGGTAATCACCAGTGTGATATTGACTTATGAACTTGGATTAAATGGAGAATGTATTTGAGTTTGGTGGCTGATTGATGAGGCAAATAAAAATGGAGTCTTTGCTTATTGGGTCAATTGCAAAGTCATCTTCTTGTTTTTCAAGATTTTGGGTTTAAACTTTATCACAATTGCTAGTTTCTAAAGAAGATTGAAGAGGGAAAGGAAGAACCCTCATGGGAGAGTATAGAGGGTAAGTGGTGAGAGAGGAGAAGTTTTGGGAGAGTAGAGAGAAGAAAGAGGAGGAGAGGCCAAGATTTTGGTAGTAGAGAGGAGAGAGAATATAAAAATTAAGAAAGTCAGATTTTAGAGAGAAAAATATTTGGAAATTTATTTTAGTAGACCAAAAAGATAATGAAGACAGTTGAGCAAAAATTGCCCTTGCAGATGGGAAGTTGCCCTAGCAATATCGCTAGCCTTATTCTAATTTTACGAGAAAAAAAGGAATTGAGAAGTTATACTTGGATTGTAACTTTTGTGAGAAATTTTTGTTTGAATTGAAAAGGAATTTAAATTATAGAAAAAAAAAATGTGAAGCCATAAAATGACAATATAAAGTTTTGTAAGTAGACAAAGTTGTTAAAAAATGAGAATCACTTTAATTGAATTTTTTTTTTTCCTCAATTAAATTGCTGCCCAACGCAAGGACATATGTTTTCTAAATGTGACCTATATTGAAATATAACTTTCTAAATCCAACGGACTTAACCTAAGGTAATAGTAAGACAACCAACCGTCAATTCCAACATAAATGATGCAATTTTTCTTCATTCCAATTTCGATTATCAACATGCCTCTCGTGATGAGGCGTTTCTGGTGGGGAGGTGAATGAGGATAGAATATATTATGGAATGCTTGGCCTGTGCTCTGTCAACCTATATCGCTAGGTCAGACTTAGAGGCTTTCAACTTCTATTTGGTTGAGGAAGCAATATTGCTGGAGAGTAGAGACCAATGCAGAATCCCAGTTTTCTTGGGGAGCACGAGTTTTGAAATCTAAGTACTCCTCGAACTGGGGAGGAATTGCTCTTTTCGTTGGTGAAGCATCTTTGCCGGCCGTTAAGTCCTTGATGTTGGTACTCACTTTCAGGTTGCTAATGGAAATGGCATTCGAATTTGGCTTGATAAATGGATGCCTTCCCTCCAGGCAAGGAAGTGGCTAAGTTGTGTGTATTGCATCTTATTTATTTTGAAGAAGGGAAGTGGAAAGAAGATACGATTTGCCAGTTTTTTCCGTCTGCAAGAAGTTGAAGCAGTATCTGCCATTCCCTATCATGCCCTCATGAGTTACCTACCCCAAATTAAAGGAAAATTAGGCTCCTCATCCTCTTGTACCCAGGAATAGACATTTTGGAGGAATCTCTGGGAATATTCAAGTGTCCCCACACACCCCACCACACCCCCTCTCTCAAAAAAAAAAAAAAGAACGACGTTTTTCTATGAATGCATTTTACATAGCCCTTACTTGTCTAAAGAGGCCGTTGGGATTCTCTTCAAAATGGCAGCTACGTAAGGCTGCGTGGAAGACGATTACCATATGTGCTGTTGGGATGTGATATCCCTCAGGTTATGTGGAATTAGATGCTCTTTTTGATCCCCCTACTAAGCAATGTTCTCCACGATTTTACCGAGGTTTTAGGTTATGCCACCTGCTAGAAAAACGCTTCAAATTTGATTTATGGTCATGCATGGATGGGAAGTCCGGATGTACTTTCTGCTACCTACGTAGATTTATCTCATTAATATTAGTTTTACTTTACCCTATAAATGAAAAAATGTAGCTTTTACTCTAGTAAACTCCACTAAAACATTTCTCACTTATAAAGATCAACACAAAAAGGGATAATTATTTAGTTATATTATAGAGCCAATATCCTGGTTTCCAGTTTGCCAATTGGAATGTTTATTAAAAATATTAAATGAAAAGCCTAGAATGCTAACAGGACGCTGTCTAGGAATGATTAAAAGCACTTTCCCCAAAGAAATGAGCAACTAGATGGTACTTGGAAACTAGGCATCTCCAACCAATTTCTGGAGAACCCCTACCATATATCTTGAAAGAGACTTTCAGAGTGTTGCAGACGGCTTGAAAAAATTTTTCTCCTTCAAGCTTTCAACAGTTTCTTTGATGCTTTGTTCGATAGGGGTAAATTCAAGGCCCAAGCCCATTGCCTTTTCTTTGGAAACTTGGTAGACTGGCACAAATGGCTGGTCATCAGCACACCTAGAGAGAATATTCGAGACAAGAAACCATGAGAAGTGTAATTACTGAATAATGATCCAAATCCTTTGCCAAAGTAAACTCTTAACATAGAATGTATTAGATTTCTTTGCAAATACAGGAAGTCAAATTGTAAATGGGCACACTAATAGTATTCAGTCAAGGAACTCAGGTTTAAGAGGCATAAAGATTTATTGCAGGAAGCAGAAAAATGTAAATTTAATGCATCAGTTCACCCTCGCAAATATTTTAGGTTGACATCAACCTCAGTTTACAAATATTTAATAAATCCGATATATATATATATATATATATATATATATATATGAGATAGAGAGAGAGAGAGAGAGAGAGAGAGAGAGAGAGATTTAGCACAGAAACAATGAATGCCACATGGTCCTGTCATGCAGCTAAATAAAGATTAGTTGTACTTGTGGCATTAGAATGAGTTGGAAAATGGAACATAGAAACAATAATCCCCAGTCAGGAATTGAATGTTCAAAATTTCTACTTTGGGATGTCCAAAAATGAATATCCATCTTCCTAAAATAGACATATTCTATCTAAAATTTCACCAATTAACCTCGTAAGGCACAAATTTCACTAACCCAAGGATTCTAACATTGACTTTTTTAATTAGCATGTGCAAGATAGTAACTTGCCTATAGTCAAATGCTCACCTAAATCTTTGTGACAAATTAAGATAGGACATTCTATTTCAAATAGAGAGGATAATAAGTTGACATTAGAAGAAAATTGCAAATTAAAAAATCTTAAGGCAAAATTTAGCCCCATAAAAGGGCAAACTTAACTTATTTGATGTAAAATCGAGAGCGAGTTTAAAATGGTCTTCAGGTAAGAGCTTTGATTAAGGGCCATGGTCCAGTACGATGGATGCAGGAAATTGTTCAAGGGAATCTAAAACAAGACTCCATGGATTGTGTGTGAATATATGAACTAAGCAGAGGATTTAAGACCCAAAAACATTTGTTTCGGTGCATGAAGTAAACAAAGAATTAAGCCAAACCTAAGAAGATAAAAGACAGACGAATGTATTAAAAAAAAAAAAATCTTAATACAAAAAACAAATCAAAGAAGTTAATATAAATTTCTAGGAAGATCACATGGGAAAAAAACTGAAGGTAAGGTCAATTTCAAGACCAGGAAAAAAAAAAAAAAAAAGCAATAGATATCTATTCAGCAATCCATGAACTCAAAGCTGCTGTAGAAGTGAAAGAGTACCATAGATATCAACTTTCGTATACCTTTACTTCGTACTCTTCTACTTAACCCAGTAGGAATGTTCTAATATCGAAATTCTGGGTAACTAACCATTATTTATGAATAAATAAAACTTTGTGGGAAATACTACAATTCCACCCCCTCCCCCCACCCCCACACACACACACTCAAAAAAAGGGCTGAAGACTAATTCACTGGTCCCAGCCTTAACTAGCACAGAATGGAATTCAAAATGCAGATGCAATTACTAAATAGGCAATAGAACTATCTTTCTAGTAAATCTATCTTGAATCAACTATGGATTAGATAAACTAGCTTCCTAATGGTTGGTAATGATTTTTAACTTCTACATGAGCAACTTTAATGCAAATCATACTGAACCTACCTCCATATTCGAATGTAGAACCACATGCATGCATGCATAAAAATCTATAAGAAACCATATTAGAGCTGTTCTAGATACTTTATTACTTTGGGTGCGGGCTTACTTTTCTGGAAGCTTCAAGGCAGGATAAAGTTCATGCAATATTTTGACAATTTCTGAGTAGTGTTGGACCCTTTCAACCAAACAATATCTACCATTGGCTGAAGGATTTTCAAAAGCCAGAATATGTGAATTTGCGACATCTCTGACATCAACCCAGCCAAATGTTGAATTTGGATATGTTTCTGCACCTGCATTAGATTGGGGGTGAAAAAATGAATAAAGCAAAAACTGCAATTGAATTGAACTTGAAAGAAACCATTATACTGAAATTTTGAAACGGCAGTTCAAAGGAAAACCATGAAAGACAAGTTGAATTGACCATATTGAATTATTCAACGGAACCTTAATACATGATATATTCACTAGAACTGAATATAATGAGGAACACCCATATCACCAACTAAAATCATTTCTCTTATAGATAACTCTAGCTGAGGTATCTACCACCCCCCCCAAACAAAAAAAAAAAGACACTACTGGGGTGAATAAAAGATTTATGTTAATGTGTATAGCTGATCAATGGTGATTGATCACCTTTTTAGCTCCTATTTCCTCCCCCCACCAAACAAAAACAAAAAATTAAATAAAAAAAAAAAGAAGTAAAAAGCATATAAAGAATGAAGCAAGAATTATTCAAGTGAAACCAGGTAAAAGACCATAATAAAGCTTTTTGGTAGAAAACTGGACAGTATTTGAGGCTTTTGGTCTACAACAAAAACCAACGCACAGGACCATGGGTTGGAGAAAGAGACTATAATTGTCACCTTGGTTTTCATGGCAATCCATCCTAAGAACCACTTAATGTATGGCTAAGATTCATTGTTCAAAGGATAAATTTGCCACCCCAGTGGCAAATCCAGAAAATTTTTATTTAGTGTTGATATGACATTCATTGGCTCCTCAATTTACAATTATCCAACTATGTGATATGATTATCTCCAACAACTCCAGCCTTTTTTTATTTTTCTTTTTTTTTTTTAAGATTATCCCCAATACCTTTAAAATTTATCACTAGAATATTAGTTATGGATTCTGAGTGAAAAACAGATGGTTCAACTACTATTCTGCCTTAAAGAGATTGTGTCAGTTGCTATCTTCTTATACAACAAAATCTATATCATTTGTTACCCAAGGTGTCATTTTCAACCAACTCAATAAAAATTTTGCAATGTAAAATGCACCAAAGAGAAGAAAACCAAGCATTATGCTTAAACAATATCCATGATTAGAACATGACTATACTAGTCCAAAACCAGTTGAGCAAGGCCTACTCAATGCCAAATAACATTACATATAAAGTAGTCCTAGTATTAAAAAATTTTCTTAACCCCTCAAGTTCCTTGGGCCATTTAGCTCACCTAAACATGAAGTCTGTATGCTGTCTTACAGGCAATATGTAGCATGTAATACTTGGCTTAAAGTAACTGCTTGTGAGTGAAATTCAACTCGGGTCAGCCAAGATTAGAGGGTATATAGACAATGCTGTTTTGTGGCTGATTGTCAGTTATACCTAGGCTTATAAACGAACTTTGCTGCTGAAATTCATGTTATGACTCAAGGAATCGGATTTTTGTGAATCTCTTGGATTCAACCTAAGTTGAAATGCAATCTGACTCTTTAGGTCAAAGCTGTGCTTGGACTAGGGCTGTTCAAAATACGGTTTGAACCGTTTTTTTGAACCGAACCGATTATTTGAGTTCGGTTCGGTTTTTGAGAAATACGGTTCGGTTCGGTTCGGCTTAAAGAGGGATTTTTTTAGTTCGGTTCGGTTTTCGGTTCCGTTGAATTGAAATTCAACCGAACCGAAAAACCGAAATATTTAAAAAATTATTTTTTTAAATAAATTAAAACTAAAAATGAAAAGGAAAATTGTGAAATCAAAACCCTAACTCCCAAAACAGTAAACACTTTCGGTCTCTCTTCTCTTTCAATCCCCCGACTGAGCCGACTCCTCCTCCTCCCGACTCCCTTCCCTTTCGCTTTCCGTCTTCCATCCTAACTACCGGTGCCGGAAGCGGAAGTTGTAGGGACTGCCGTCTTCTATTGACTCCATTTCGCTCTCCGTCCTAGCCCTGCATCTTGTAATCCTCCAAGTCCTTGTACTGTGTGTAGGGACTGCCGGACTGCCGTGCCGCCTACCGGACTATTGTTCAGTGTTCACTGGTAGCCCTTCTAATTTCCCTCTCTTTTCGTTCTCTTTCTTTTCCATTTTTTCCTTTTCCTCTTCCTTTTCATCTTCTAATTTCCTTTTCTTTTCTTTTCGATCTCCACGGCAACGGTGTAGAGAGAAATAGTAAGATATGGGGACGCTTCAGACTTGGAGAAAAGCCTATGGTGCTATCAAAGACCACACAAAAGTTGGACTTGCCCATGTTAATAGCGATTTCAAGGTTCATTTTGTCTATAAATTCATCTTTTCCGCATTTTGTTTGTGGGTTTTTGATTAATGTTTAAAGTATGAAGAAAATATTGATGGGATTTTGATGAAAATTTGTGCGGTTTTCATATTGCTGTGAGTAGTATTTGGATGTGGCGGTTGTTAAAGCTACGAATCATGTTGAGTGTCCACCCAAAGAGAGGCACCTTAGAAGTGAGTATACTTTTCTATTTTTGATGAATTCTATTTGGTATTAAGGGATCCGAAATTTTTTGTGAAGAATTTTGTCGGTTTTTTTCAATGTTTGGGGAGAATATCTTACCAGTGGACACGGGTTTTTACCTTTTTGCGGAAAATATGTGAAATTTCCTCTGGGGTACTGGTTTTGGGAGGAAAATCTTGAGTTCCTGCGTTTGGGGAAAGAGAAATATCACTTGGTGTTTTAATTTTTGGGCCAATTTTAATATTTTTGTTCTGGGATTTAGTGATCGATCAATTTGTTTTGGGTGCTTCTTGCAGAAATTTTGCTTGCCACATCAGCTGTTTGGCCTCGGGCTGATGTTGCATACTGCATACATGCACTGGCCAGGCGATTGGCTAAGACTCATAATTGGGTGGTATTGATTTTGTTGCAAATGCACAACAATTACATTTTTGGCTTAGATTACTGATTGTTAATTGGACGGTATTGGACCGTATACATATGCATATGGTTTGGAGAAAGGAAGAAAACCATGATTACCATATGACATGATATGCTTTGGGAAGTCCAGTTGGGCGTCTTAGTGTTGTTCCTAAAAAATGTGGGTAATTTTTAAACTTTTTAAAATTTTAGTTTTTGTTTTAAACTTTCAAATAGCTGCATCTTGTCTTCGAGCTTTATCAATTCTTTTTGAATGTTAAATCCTTGAGATATTTTTATTAATCTAAGGTGTTTTTTTTCCCATTTGACTTATATGAACCATTTTCAAAAACTCTTTTTACTCTTTTGGCCTGTTCTCAATAATTTGTCCCGTTTTCAAAAACTCATTTAACTCTTTTGGTCTGGTTTTTGCTAACATTTGACCTATGTCAAAATATATTTTTAAAATACATATATTTTTCATTAATTTTTTTATCCTTCTTTTAATGAAAAGCGAAAGTCCTAGAATTAGATTTTCATATCATAACTCTTGAAGTCCTAGAATTTCAAATCCTCTTGAAGTCCTCATTTCCAGATGTTTGGATGATGTTTGGATGAAGATAATGGATGGTGTTTGGATGAATAGTCTTATTTCTAAATGTTTGGATGAAGATATTAGATGATGTTTGGATGTTTGTGGAGTCATTGAGAAATATGTGGATGTTTGGATGTTTGGTCATATTTGCATTCTTCTTTTAGTATGTTTGGATGTTTGGATATTTGGAGTCATTGAGAAATTTGCAGTCATTGAGTATTTTTGCAGTCTATTTGTATTTTGTAGTGTATTTGCTTGGTTGATTGTGGGAGTATAGCTACATGTAAAGACATTTAGTGATGAAGGATGGATTTATGATGGATTACTCTTGCAATAGGAAGGAGAGTAGGAAGATTCAGGGGGTTTACTGGACTTATTTGGTGGATGTTAATTGTTAAATGTTGCTAGAAGTTGATAGTTGTAGTAGTATTGCTGTAACTTTCAGGTTGTGTGAGTTATCGTATGGCTACGTACACCAAGCTTTTTAGGGTTCGTTTTTTGTTTTTTTTTTTGCTCTTAATTATTGCAACATGTTTTTAGTTGTCTTAAAATGCCATTTTGCAGAGCTAATTTAGCATCAACATCTGAATCATAAGCACAATTAGAGTTAGTCAATCTCTCTTTGTCTATTGGTATGTGTGTCTCTGTGTAAAACACATTTTATAGCACCCGAGAGTGGGCAGTAGTACCACTGCAACTCTCTCTTTCTTCCACTATAAAGCTATATGTTGTGTAGGGTTATCAAAGAGAGGCTGATATAAGAAAAAAAAACACACACACAGAAACATACACATTCAGTATTCAGACAGGGAGAGGAATCAAGGGAAAGAAAAATGGGTAGGCAGTGGTGCTGTTGAGTGTTGACTGTTGAGGCCTGAGGGGAATGTTGGCTGGATTTCTGAATGCTGTTGGGGGGAATGTGGGGGAATGTTGGCTGTGTTTCTTGCAGCTTTGATGGGCTGTTTTTATGCATAGGTGAGTATTTAACACCTGTAGAGCAGCAATATCATTCCTAGAATCTTAGAAACAACCAATTTAAACTCAAATTTATGATGCATGTTGCCTCCTTAATTTTGATAACTGATTTTTTTTCATTATCTATTCCAGCTTACTGGAGATTTGGACAAGATGGCTATTGAGGAAAATTGGAGGGGCCTGGCTAGTGGCTACTGATGTCAGTGATGTGAATCAATCAACCATTGTTATGTTGTCATATTTTTCTTTATGGCTATGTAATGTAAATGTAATGGTATTGGACTCATTGTTGATTAGATTGGATAATGTTTATTGGGCTAATTTTATTATTTTGGACTTTATATTGGAATTGGATTTTAGTGATGTCTGTTGGGCTTTGTTTAATGGGCCAGGATTTTAATTTCGGTTATAGACCGGTCCGGACCGAACCGAACCGAAATGTGTTCGGTTCGGTTGTTCCGATTTTATGCTGTGTCCGGTTCAGTTCGGTTAGACACCAAAAAACTTAAAAACCGATTTAAACCGATTTAAAAAACCGAAAACCGAACCAATAACCGTTTGAACAGTCCTAGCTTGGACACCATACACCTATCAGAAAGCTAAATACTTGATCAAAACCATTTTGCAGCTTGAGCAGAACTGAAGTTACAATTTCATCCATATCTTCCAAGAGGCAAATAAGGTGGCAAATGTTATGGCTAATTGTTGTTGCAAACAAGAAGATTCTCTGTACTTTCACTCTTTTTGGACCTTCCACATGCTATTAGATGGCTGTGCAATCTTGACAAATCCTCTACACCATCCATTCATGTCTCCTAGCTGCTAATTCTCTATTTGCTTGCTCTTATCCTTGTCTGGTACATGTTTTTCTGTTTACCCTAACCGTAGTCTTTAGCATTGGTAAGGGTGCTTTTCTGGCTATATCTTTCTTCCCATCTTATAGTACTTGGTTGATTTGTCTCCACTTCATTGAGGTAAGGCTCTAAGTCTCCCTCTTCTTTGTAATTTTCTCTCTCATATCTGATAAATACGTAGGGGTCTTGCCAAAACCCCCCAACATCACAGGGCGGCTTTATTTAAAATAATAATAATTTTAAAAAAAGAGTAAATTGCGACAGTGATGAAAAACCTGAGTGAGGAGTCTTTTTGAAGAATGAATAATTTCAAGGACAGATTATTCGTTCCTACAAGATGTAATCATGTTAATCAAATTATGGTCAAGGCTATCTTTACTGAATTATCTCCTACCATAATTCCATCCATAAGAATCTTACTTCTGACTTCTAAAAACATCATTTCAGTCACTATAGTTTAGATACATAGAGAAACACTTATTACTTGTCTCACATATTAATCACCTTTAATCTGCAGCTTAGGCAACACTATCAGTCAATTAGTTTTGGTGACATCCTGATGTTTGAACTCCCCTCCCCAGCCTCAGAAAAAAATTAACCACCAAATAAAAATGTAAAATGAATCACCAGGGAGCCACGGTAAAGTGCACCCTCAAACAATTATTTTGTACAGTATATCCAATATAGAATACTTAATATAGTGCCACCTAATAAAAGGCTTTATGGGACTTACTTCATCCATGAATTTGTTATCCTAATAATGACATGCCACAAAATTATCCCCGCTTATGTAAGAGAAATTTTACATTATCAGTCATGACAAAATAGCATCCCAAAAATACAAGATTGTAGAATATCTAAGCACTGATGAAACATACCCTTAATTAAGTTCAAAATTGCAGCAGCACTCGTATTAAGAGTTGGCTGTAACAGAGGACCAACAACCATAGCTGGATTTATTGCAACCATGTCTATGCCTTTCTCTTTTATGAACTTCCATGCGGTTTCCTCAGCCAACGTCTTGGAGAGGACATACCACATCTGGCAGGCCAAACAAAGATAAGAAGATAATCATCATCTATTTTGAACACATCCAAAAGGTAAGAAATCATTACAGCTATCTCCATCAAGCAGATCGGCCGGCTAACAGTTAGATTCGTGTTATATACATAGTAAATGCAACAGAGTTATATAAGCACATTGGTGCCATGCGCTCAAGAGGGAAATAAATAAAGGGAATTTGCACTAGCCAGATATACACAGAGTTTATGTGCAATAATAAATATATTCATGTGAAAAATCTGTCAACCAAGAATGGATAGGGGATAGACTATTAACAATAATCAGGCATCTTTGCAAAATAGTCATAGTAGAAGCTGAAGATTCACAATTACATTGTCTAAGGAAAGACAATTGCAATAGAGAATAAATGATCCTACATTACACTTCATGACTTATAATGGGTCCCATTGTAAAAATAGTATCACATATATACCTTTGTATGTGAGGGTAACGGTTGAAATTTAGATTGGAGAGTAGACATTGCTTTGGAACACCCCAAAATGAAAATAAGGATATTCATTATGGAATGGACTATAAAATTCTAACGGTTAAAACCAAAAGCAAAAGTGAGAAGTGTTTTGTTTCTAAACTAGGTGAGTGTCACAAATAAGCTTGAGGACTCTACCATACGCCTCAATAGTCAGCCAAGAAGATCATTAACTATGTTTAACTTAATTTTGTTTATCTCAGGTTACCGAAGAAACATCTTCACGTGTAAGAATTACAAGATCTGTGACCAATCCAGGTATGTTTTCCCACCATGCCTTGTCTTTCCTTTCTTCCCTCATTCAAAAATACCCTTTTTAATTTGGTCTACAATTTCTAAATGAAGAGGCTGAGATTGTACTGAAAATGAATCATTCATTGAAAGAAGCTTTCAGGAAAGCTGAGGGAGAACATTTCCAATTTCATTATGTTTGCCACTGCTTTCAATCACAGAGCAATCTATCTACCCAGAGCTCACTAATAGACAAATGATGCTTGCAGTTGATACAAACCCTGACACAACAAGCTTGATGAGTTTCTAGTTGTAGAAACGGCACATTGCTGAAAACCTATCTATGCAAAAGAATTTCTCTCCATATTTGCACACGGCTATTTGAACCTTCTCATTAATAGTTCGACAGTAACCCACATTTGCTTTTGTGTGGAGCAAACTTATAATATTTGACACAAAGAGATATAGAAAGAGAGTTATACTTCCTGTTTCCATGACTATATATCGAAGTTGTTAAGAATATCAAACCTGAGGAAATATATCAAAGGTAATCAAAATGGAGAAATGATGAAACTGAAGGAAGATTCTCAGCAAATAATTTTCAACATTCATTTATACTTTTAGGGCTTGGCTTTTGTGACCATATAGGAATAGCTACGCAATGCAGATACTTGGTCTGCTTCTACAGATGATATAATCTAGACTTGTCTAAATTTTAGAGTATATTTATGTTAATCACTTCTTGGGCATAATTCAAAAATTCAAAATCTGAAGTTCACCACCTGATCATCGGTTTGCTTCACCTTACCATACTGCTTGGGGAAACAGTTAATGTTCAGTACATGATAACTTGAGTTCTATTTGATAGCATCCTAAAAATAACAAAGTAATCTGAGTAGCACATGCCTTTAATTTAGTTAAACGTCAGATGAAATAAGAACAAGACAAATCTTCCTTTGCAATTATTATTATCCAGGGGTGGTAAAAAGTTTTCTTTTTTATTTTATTTTTTATTTTTTAAAATTTTAAACATATACAGATAAAGTCTCAAATCAAAAGCTGTTCCAAAAGTTTATTTTGTCTGCAAGTGATATATTATTCTGCAATTCAGCCAGGAGGCCCAACATTTCTCATTTTTGAAAGTGAAAAGAATAAAACACAATATGTCATGGTCACCACCTATGGTAAATTTACAAGTTCCAATTTTTTTTTCTCTTAATAATGTCATGTAAATACAGACATTTGTTTAAAGAAAAGGGTGGGAAGATGTAAGTTTCAGAACAAGAGAATGAATTGCTTATCTTTTATTCATCAATTAGAAGGATATATACAAGTATAGAGATCCTATAATAGGAAGTAAAATATCCTATATTAATTACAATAAATCAGCCCTCTAATTCCTATTAGTTAGCATACAATCTGTAACAACCTACAAATCAGCCTATATTTGTTAACAATCTAATCCCTACAAATCAGCCTATAAACAATCTATAACACCCCCCTCAAGCTGGAGCATAGATATTAATCATGCCCAGCTTGTTACATAGATAATCAATCCGGACCCCGTTAAGAGCCTTTGTGAATAAATCACCTAATTGTTCTCCAGTCTTCACATGACTTGTAGTGATCAAACCTTGTTGGATCTTTTCATGAATAAAATGACAATCAATCTCAATATATTTCGTTCGTTCATGAAAGACTGGATTGGAAGCAATGTGAAGTGCAGCTTGATTACAATAGCTTTGCAAGTACTGAGACCTTAATTCCTACTTCACTGAGAAGCTGATATACCCATATGACTTCACACACATACTTGGACATAGCTCTGTATTCAGCATCCGCACTTGATCGTGAGACTACATTCTGTTTCTTACTCTTCCATGAAACCAAGTTTCCCCCAACAAAAACACAATATCCTGAAGTAGATCACCTATCTTCCTTACACCCTGCCCAATCAGAATCTGAAAAACATTCTATCCTAGTATGACTATGATTGCCATATAGGATTCCACATCCAGGAGCACCTTTTAAATAGTGCAGAACTTGTTCTACTGCCTTCCAATGATCAACAGTTGGTGATGACATGTACTGGCTCAGCACACTCACTGAATAAGCAATATCAGGACGTGTCACAGTAAGATAATTCAACTTGCCAATAAGTCTTCTGTACCTTTCAGGATTTGCAAATAATTCTCCTTCTTTGGTTAATTGTAAATTAGGAACCATTGGAGTACTACATGGTTTAGCACCCAACTTTCCCAACTCTGACAGTAAATCAAGCGCATACTTCCTCTGAGATAGGAAGATTCCCTTCTTACTCCTGCTAACTTCAACTCCCAAGAAATACTTTAACATCCCCAAGTCTTTGGTATGGAACTGAGTATGAAGAAAGGACTTCAGAGACGAAATTCCTCTTGAGACACTACCTGTGATTACAATATCATCCACATATACAACTAACAGAATAATACCTCCATCAGATTGTCTATAGAAAACAAAATGATCTGACTTGCTCTTTTGCATCCCAAACTTCTCAATAGCCTGGCTAAATTTTCCAAACCAAGCCCGAGGACTCTATTTCAAGCCATAGAAAGATTTTTGCAGACGACAGACTTTCCCATTCTCCCCCTGAGCAACAAAACCAGGTGGTTGCTCCATATAGACCTCCTCCTGAAGATCACCATGGAGAAAGGCATTCTTATGTCTAACTGATGCAGCGGTCAGTCATAAGTTGCTATAAGGGAAATAAATAACCTGACAAAAACAAGTTCAGCAACAGGAGAAAAAGTATTATGATAGTCCACTCCATAAGTCTGAGCATATCCTTTAGCAACAAGTCTAGCTTTCAATCGAGAAATGGAGCCATCAAAATTAATTTTAACAGTAAACACCCATTTACATCCAATAGCTTGTTTACCTGCAGGTAAGGTAACCAAAGTCCATGTACCATTGACATCTAGAGCATTCATTTCCTCAAGCATAGCATTCCGCCATCCAGGATGAGCTAATGCCTCTCGAACAGTTTTAGGTACAAAAACAGTGTCTAGGGATGTAAGAAAAGCACAAGAAGAGGAAGACAAATGATTGTAAGAAACAACTGAAGAGATTGGGTAAATACATGTACGTTTACCTTTTCTCTGAGAAATAGGAAGATCAAGATCATCTTTGGTAGTCGGATCTGATGATGAAGATACGGGTTCATCAGGACATGATTCTGGAAATTCAAGAACTAAGTCAGAACTTGGCAGAAGTGGACGACGCAAGTAGGTGTATTTGATGGGAGGCTTAACTGGTGTAGGGGGAGGTGGACCTAAATTTGGTATGATATTATAGATTAACAAATCATCATCCTCCCCCTGACTCACAGAACCTGAAGATGAAGGTAAAGGTGTTTGTTCCAAAAAAGTAACATCAGCAGACACAAGATACTTACCGAGACTAGGACAAAAACAACAATACCCTTTTTGCACACGGGAAAAACCCAAAAACATACACTTTAAGGACTTAGGATCCAGTTTTGTAACGTGAGGACGAATATCCCAAACAAAACAAGTACAACTGAATATCTTTGGTTCTATAGGAAACAATTGTTTATTTGGAAATAAAGTGGAGAAAGGAGTATTACCAGACAAAACAGAGGAAGGCATACGATTGATTAGAAAACAAGCAATAGACACAGCATCAGCCCAGAAGCATTTATGGAACCTGCATTTGAAATAACAAAGCTCTAGAAGTTTCAAGAAAATGTCTATTCTTTCTCTCAGCAACCCCATTTTGAGAAGGGGTGTCAACACAAGAAGTCTGATGGAGAATACCCTGCTCAAGCATGTATTTTTGAAAATTGCCTGAAACATATTCTTTTGCATTATCACTTCTTAAGATTTGTACAGGTTTACCAAATTGGGTGCGAATTTCAGCACAAAAGGAAGAAAAGTGAGAAAATAATTCTGAGTAATTTTTCATCAAATAAAGCCATGTCATCCTAGAATAATCATCAACAAAAATAACAAAATATCTAAAATCAGTTTTAGAGGTAACTGGACAAGAACCCCAAATATCAGAATGTACTAACTCAAAGGGAACAGTAGCTCGCTTATTGACTCTAGGACTAGAACTAAGACGATGGTGTTTAGCAAACTGACAAGACTCACAATCTAATGAATTAATGTTTGAAAACTGAGGACAAAGTTTCTTTAACATAGAAAGCGAAGGATGACCCAATCGACAATGTGCTTCAAAAGGAGAGACTGTTCCGGCACATGCTATAGACCCTGGTTTCGTTGTATCAAGAATGTAGAGACTGTCGGACTCATGTCCTTTACCAATAATCTTCTTTGTCATGAGATCCTAAAATAAACAATAACTAGGAAAAAAGGAGACACAACAATTAAGTGTAGGATTTCTATCATGCACAATCAGATTAAGCGCAGCGGAAAACAACAAGAAATCCAAGCCATGGATCACGGGTTTGCAATAGAAACGGGAAAAAGGAGAAGATTGCATCTATTACCTCGTGAAGCCGGAATTCAAAAATTTCAGAGACAAGACCGCAGGCGCGATCCAGATTATCCAAAACCGTTCACTGCAGCTCAACTGAAGTCCAAGAAAGAACTCCCTCTAATGATAATCCACACAAGGTTAAATGCTCACAATCTCACAATTCTATGCTAGTAGAATTCGGGAGGCTAGGGTTTTGATCAAGAAGAGAGACGGCTAGGGTTTGATCAAGAGAGAGGCAGAGAAACGATCTCTCTGTTATTGCGTGAATAGTCTGTCTCTCGCCCTAAGGAAACCGTTTCCTTATATTTATAGATTTATAATTACCATAAATTGCAACTTAGTCCTTCAACGTTCAATTGTCAACAAATTGGTCCTTGAAGTTTATTTAATTACAATTAGGTCCCATGAATTATAACAAACTTATAATTCACCTATAAATATATTCTCTTCTCTTAATTAACCCCACAATATTATCAAATAATATATTTGAGCATTCAAACCTTTATTGTGTGTAACCCATTAGGTTTCCTGGTCTTATTGATAGCATAATATGAATTAATTCTAACAATATTAGAATTAATAATCCTTAATAAAATAAAGGATTAAATTTATTAATTCTCTAATTAATAAATTCATATTTAGCATATCAAGAGCGACATCTAGCAATGACTCTTGACCACCCAAAAGTCCAGAAAGTCAAGTGGCTTGACATGAACCTTTCAATAGCAAATTATCAGTGCAATAAACTCCTTTCAACATACAATATCTCATTCGGTCTAGAGCATGGAATTAGTGTCAATTCCCTCCAGAATATTATTAATTCTGGCCCAAATATTTTAGTACTTGTTCAAGAAATCCATTACTCGATATGTGTATCAATTGGAACCATTTCCATCACATAGTCGCCTTGGCCAAGGACTTCATGAGTAATGATTTCTACAAGTGGCCTTGAGATATACTCTCCTACTATTAGAAGTGGAGAATCCTTTATTGACCCTCTCAACTACTTTTGTTTACTTTACGTTGTACTCAATATCCATCCCATACGCGGTCCTAGATAAGACTCCAAAGATTAGAATCAAAGTACAACGCTCGATAAACAAAGTACCTTGAAGATCTCAAGTCTAAGGATACTTGCACACTTGCTATAATGAGATTCTATCACTGGCACTAAATAGTTATCCAAGTGATTATCTCGTAGCTAGGTCATCCAATGAACTTGGTTCAAAACAAGCATCCACACGTTAATCCTGAGTATCCCAATACCCACGGATATGAGAACCACCGCTTGATCCAATCAAGAGATATAACATGTGCCAGTCTTGGCGTATTAATAATGTCCCATCTTATTAATACTATGACTGGGGATTATTTAAGTACAAACACTGCATAGTGTAGTAGGAATCTCACATCATGATCTCTATCATGATTTCCTTAACATTGTGTTGTACTAAGGACTTTATCTAACGGTTTGTACACATATTTAGATATAACAATCAAACTGAAAGATAAAGAATGCCTCTTATTAATTTAATATGCAACATACATGGTACAAGTGATTGCTTCTAGGGCACAACACTAACATTAAGGGCACGAGTAAGTTTGCTGACAGAAATCAAATTAAAAGACAGTTGTGGTAGACTCAGAACAGATGATAAATGGAGAGATGATGTAGGATTAGTGGTTCCAGACCCAATAACACTGAATGTTGAACCATCGGCTAAAGTAACAGAAGTGATAGATTGATGTGGCTGAAAGTTAGAAAGTAAACTGGGATTACCTGTCATGTGATCTATAGCACCAGAATCAATGACCCATTTTGAAGAAGAGGAAACAAGACATGTATTGGGTTTACCTGTCTTGACAAAAGCAGTAACATGACCGGATGGCTGTTTCACTGTTGCTTGAAGCTGAGTCATCTGGCATACTCATCCGCAGATATTGTAACAGACTTTTCAGAGATCTCATAACTAGATGCAATATGGGCAAACTGAGCTTTCTTATACTGCAGCTTCCGACAGTCCCGCTTGATATGACCGGGTTTGTGACAATAGTGACATACCATTTCTCCTTGCTCCTGTCCACGATTTCCAGTATTCTTATCAGAGTTGTTGGACCCTAACCCCATGCTCTTACGGTTGCCACCACTATTGTAGTGTTGTCTTCCTGAGTCAGATGTGGTAGTACGGCTAATAAGAACACTGTTAGGCTGAATAGATAGAACAGGTAGCGTATTTTCTGTACAAAGAACTCTCCGAAAAACATCTTCTAGATAGGAAATTTCTAAACTCGAAAGAATTTGAGATTTGGCAGTCTCAAATTCAGACGGAAGACCGGCTAGAAAACTCATAACAGCCATCTTCTCTTGCTGATTCTGTTGTTCCTCCACATCAGTACTGAAGGGAAGCAACATATTGAGCTCTTCATAAGTTTTCTTGAAATCCATAAAATAACTGGTAAGAGACCTATCTCCTTTATCGGCCCTGTAAAAATCCTTGCAAACATCATAGATACGAGAGAAATTTCCTTTTCCAAAATATAAGAACTGCAAATAGTTCATTAAGTTTTTCACTGTCTTACAATGAGTAACCAGACCAACCACCTCACTATCAATAGAATTACGAATTTGTATATACAAACGAGCATCTTCTCTCATCCACGACAATCTAGAGTCATCCGTAGGTGGATCATCAGTCAAATGACCATCCATAGAAATACTGAGCAGATATAATTCAATCATATGGTTCAAATCAAGAAAATTAATTCCATTTAATTTATGGTCCGTGATTTTTGAAACCAATGGAACCATATCAGAAACAATTCCAGTCTTTTTGTCAGACATAATTGCTAAGAAAAGTTAACAAGATAACAGATTACCAACAAAAAGGAGTCACTAGGTGCTGACTAATCGTCACGATGTACCTCCCTGAGTTGGCGGTGTCTATAGAGGAACCTCCAAAGCCTGTACCTTGAATATGGCAGCAGCCTCCCTCACACCCAACAACCCAGAATTTTTTTTTCTCAAATATCTATGAACAGAACCAGGCTCTGATACCATGTAAGTTTCAGAACAAGAGAATGAAGTGCTTATCTTTTATTCATCAATTATAAGGGTATATATACAAGTATAGAGATCCTCTAATAGGAAGTAAAATATCCTATATTAATTACAATAAATCAGCCCTCTAATTCCTATTAGTTAGCCTACAAATCAGCTTATATTTGTTAACAATCTAATCCCTACAAATCAGCCTATATACAATCTGTAACAGAAGACAAATACTGTAATTTACCTACATATATTTCTTGTTATGTATGTTTCCTGCAAAGCCAATATTCTGCATATTATAATCTGGATTAGGCCAAACGATGCTCATCTATTGTAAACTGGCATTTTTCCGAAGCACAATAGCTTGGAGTTTGTCAAGTGTCAAATTCATAGCATAAATTGTGTATTAAAATGGAATGAAGAGCATTAGCCAACTACCTTCATTTCTCTGCATAAGTCTGGAAGAGACCACCAAGTCTCGTCAACTACCACACCAGGCGTGCGAGGTTTGCCATTGTATGCAACTGCAGCCACAGAAGATGTTAAAACCACTCTCTTTACAGATGATGCTTTTGCACAAGATCCAAGAACGTTAAGAGTCCCTTTCACTGCAGGATCGATCAGTTCTGCCTATAAAAAGAACACATAATGATTACTTAAAAATTACCAAAGCATACATCAGTGATTTCAAAAAATCCCATTTCTGTCAACCAAACCAGTAAAAATAACTCTTCTAAAGAACCCATGCACCACAGAGAAGAAGCAAAGAACCAAACATCTAATTTCATTGACAATGGCCATTGCCATCAATATTCTTATCATGATTGGAAATGCATTTCGCAAAATACATTGTGATGATTGCTGATGCAATTTCTTTCAGAGACGAAGCTCGGCAAGTATTCCGGTCCTAATGATATTACTACTTCATATGAGGCTCATTATCTCTAGATTATTTTTCACCACACTAACAAGAATCAAAACAAATCAAACAGCCAAGAAATGTCTGCTTGTAAACTAGCCCATTGGTTATAGATTTTATTTCTCAAGAGTTCAAAGACGGTTTTTGACCTCGAGCAAAACATAAAAAATGCAACTCCATACTCAATTGGAACTCAGGAAAAACAAAATAAATTGAATACCAGACAGCTTGGTTCAAATACAAGAAGCTTTCCAAAATAAACATATTATAATGATGTTAGTACTTCCTTATAAGACGGATAAAAGTTTAAGCACTGATTGAGCTATTTCTTGGCAGCTAATGATGTTTTTTTTTTTCAACTTCATCTGTTTTTCTCATTATTTCTATTTCATTTCTTAGAGAATTATAAAAGCTCTGAAACTCTTACTAAACTATGTGATAAGAGCTCCAATCCTGAAGAGACCCACGGGAAGAAAAAAATTCAAAGGGATAAAAGATTTGGAAATTTCTCAACTAGCTTCAATTTATATGTTAGCACACTTGGGGAAGATATCAATCTATCTGGGATATCATACCTTACATGTTTAAGGTAATTCAGTTTTCATGTAATTTAAGACCTTGTAAAATTTTATGACTTGTGTTAAGGACCAAAAAATTTGAAAACATGTCAGAGCCACAAGTTGAAGAAATACTGAAATAGATGCAATGCAAGACTTCTTAATTTGTGTGACCAATCGATGAAGCAAATCGAGATTTCTTTTGGATAGGTTTGGGCAACCAACATACAGAATCAGCACCATGTACGAAAGCTGCCCAACCTCGACTCTATCTCTACCGTGTGTTAATGCATTCCTTTTTTTTTTT
Organism: Voacanga thouarsii; assembly: GCA_026120185.1. Taxonomy (NCBI): domain Eukaryota; kingdom Viridiplantae; phylum Streptophyta; class Magnoliopsida; order Gentianales; family Apocynaceae; genus Voacanga; species Voacanga thouarsii. The sequence continues at coordinate 1,844,074 of JANUWF010001915.1, read as the reverse complement.
TTTTTTAATCCTTTTGACCCTATGCCAAGTCCCCATTGGAGTTTTTATAACAAAAAGCATAAAAATGAATATACTAGAATCCAAACCCCAAACACAACACATAAGACCTAGAGGAAAGAAATTGTACATACTTCCACCACATCAATACCATAAGTAAAACATTTATATCCACAAGCTAGTTTACATGGAAGTGTATTTTGGCTTTCCCTCATTCACGTTAAACCCAGAACATAGGGTATAAAGATCACCTGCAGTCAAATAACAAAAGGAAAATTTTTCAAGAACCTGAGGATCCTGGACCGCATGATAGAATGGAGATGCAGTGTGGAAAACACCTTCACAACCGTCAATTGCAGCATCAAAGGAACCTTCTTCCAATAGGTTTGCTCTGAAGAGATGAAGTCTTTCCAAAGCTCCATCAAGTGAAAGCAAGTGTGCTGTCTTCTTCGTATCATCTATCAGAGAACATGGATAGCTTAACAAGGGAATATTATCAAACAAATAATCTAAGCCATAAAAGTACTGAAAAGGAAAGCAAACAAATTTTCTTCTCTGTTAGTGTAGTTTCACACAAAATCTAAATCAAAAGAAGATTGTTGCTTAGTGACTTGTCAAGATACTATAATGGAGATAAGTAAATTCATTGGTATTGGGTCTATCCATGTCCATTTTCATCTCACATGGCACACAATGTAACAACAGAAGCCATATTAGATAAAATCAAAACCACTACTCCAACATAAGTCCTTAATGTAGCTAACCCTAACATACTGTTGATCATTGTTGATTGGCGATTCTAACATATAAAGATATAATCAGTAAAGCATTAACAGGCAATTTTATTTAGTTAACGTATTTTTTTAAAAAGCACAAATATTGCTGCAGATCTCCTTCTTTACTGCTATCCGTGAGAATTACTTTAATTATTGGATTTTTTTTTTTTTTTTTTTGGAGTTTTCAGGAACATCAAAATCCAAAATATCTCATCTGGTCAATTATCTGGTACACAATTGAACATTTTTGAAAATCTTATTATGCCTTAATTTCAGGGTTTTCAATTGATCACAGCTAGATTGAATTCAGCTAATTGCAAAGGCTAGTTGCTAAAGAACTTGAAGGGTATTATTAAGTCTAAAGTCTAAATACAGAACATTCACTAATCAATTTTACTAGACTTCTAACTTAAAAATTGAATTTGGAGACATTTAAATTGAAAGGAAGATCCAAGTATTGGCATAGAGCATTACTTCTTTCAAGAAAAGAACGAAAGAGCTCTCGGTTCTCTTGGGAGACTATCTGTGAATATTTTTATCAAGTGTGTCAAAGACAAAGCGGCTCAATTGATAGGTACTCCAAACAGTCTTGAAAAATGGGACATATGCCTTATATAGATGTTCCCAAAAGAAATCTCTAGTTATTTTCATCAGCTGGAGATCTTACAGCATATGTATGAGTAGTTATGCTATGTTCCTCTTCACATCTTATACATTTTGACTCTATTTTGAAATAACAGATATAATAACAGCATGAAATATAATTCCCCAGTTCTAGTACAGGTATGTCTACAAATTTTCTCAGGTTAAAAAAAATAAAAAAAGGGCCACTTTTTGTTCTTTAGATGTTAATTTTCTTTTATATTTTGCAGTACACTCTTGATAAATAGTTTAGGACATCATTTTGTATTTCTGAAACTACCATTTCTAACTTACCTCCATGTAAGTGATATTGTGACATAGAAGACAGATAAATCATAAGTTGGCTTTTGTTATCATGTCTTTTCCAACAGTAATTTCAATACAAACAAATAAAAAGTACAAAGGAATGAGGAAGAAAAAAACAGAATAGAGGGCACAATTTCCTTGCTCTCACTGGATCACATAAAGATAAATACATTAAAGTGCAGAACAAGGAAGCAAAAAAATCACTATATCTGCACAAACCAGCATCCCCACCAAACACCAAAGAACATAACAACATGACACAAAAGAATTTGAACTTAAGCCGTAGAATTTGACATGATTAATATTATTCCAAAGGCCAATTTGCATCGTTGTCAATCTAAGCACAGCCACTCCCAAGGGCATCATTAGAGAAAAGTCTAGTTACCTCTGCCTGTAAATGCTAAGCCTGAAGAAACTTCTTTAGACTATTACAATAGAATGCAGGACTCTAGAATAGGCTCAGCAAATAACTGTTTGTCAAAGCGAACTACATCTTGCTTCACTAGAGTATATTTTTCCAATCTGTGCCCATTAAATCATCTGAAACAAGTAATTTTTCCAAGCACAGTGGATAGGAGTGCTACTAAACTATTGAGTTTCATTCTCCAAAATCATTACTTCACTGCTTATAGACCAAATCAATTCAGCCAACATGTCTGCAATAAAAACCTGTTTGTTGGATTTTGCCCTCCCACCATACCATTATTACAACACAACAATAACTCAGCCTTAGTCTCAAAAACTTAGAGCCGGCTACATATACCAATACTATGAGGTGACCACATGAATCCTCTCCTTCCACTCTTTTCCACGTCATATCCTCATCCAAATCTAACATAGACATATCTCTTCTGATCATATAATTATTGACAAGAAAATTTTACTAACTTCCCTATGGAGCCTAAATTTATATTATGAAGATCTTTTCGCAATTTTCCACCGAAAATCTGGAAAATTTTCTTTCCCCTCAAAGAAAAATTTACATGTCAAATTCTTTAAATGGGTTATATTGCCAATCTTTTGCTAAGCAATGATAATCAGAGCGACGTCAAAAATTCACACCAAACAGAAAAGAAATTCATAACCCATATGTTAAAATTCCTCATCATCAAATAAAATAACACGAAAAATGAAGGGAGAAAGGCGACTCACTGAGGTCCCGCACAGAAGCCTTGACAGTGTAGCCACGCTGCAGCAGGAGCTTCACGATCCATGATGCTATGTAACCTGAAGCCCCCGTCACACACACTGTCTTCATTGCCTCTGAGCCTGGTTTTCACAATTTCAGTAGAGACTAGAAATAGATGCTCAGTGGGTTATTGCCAATCTCCTGGAGTTTGGATTATATATTACAAGATTCTCAATGATACCTATAAATTTTATCTAGAGAAATGCTGAAATAGTGGTGGTCGTTTTCAAGTTGATACTTCTCAACTAAAGAAGAATGTGATATATGGCTTCGTGGATTATTTGGACTTTGCTTCTCCAGGAGGAGCCGACTCACTCAGGGTTACCTCATTGCTTAGGTCACCAAATCCTATGAAAAAAAAAAAGGAAAAAAGAAATCAAAAATGCTTTTTGCCTCTCGGCAAGAAACTTTTATACGACGCTATTTTCGAAGAACTTTTTTCTTTTTTCTATTTTCTTTTTTCTAATCCGTATCATAATTTCAAAATGATTTTTGAAGCTATTTTTATCTAGTTTTTTAAAAATAAAATAGTTTACAATCAACACTTTTCCCTTTTTGATATTTTGATTTCTGAAGAGAATAATTATACAAATAAATAAGAGAATAACTTTTAGAATCAATTTGAAATTATAAAAAAAATTCATATATAAAAATAGATAGAACCTAAGAAATAAATAATATTATATTTGAAGGAGAGGATCTATGACCTAAAACAAAATAGAAATATATAAATTTAAATGCATTTTATAGTAGTTAAGATTTTTAAGGATTTAATGTTGAGAGTCGGTATAATTTCAACAATTATGATTGGATCTATAAATAATTAAATTATGATATTATGGATTTTATAATGGAAGATTCTTTAACTTGACAAATAAATAAATAAATAGAAAACTTTTTGCCCTTTTCTTAGGAATGACTAAGCAATAAAAACTCAAGCCTCCCTATTGACTTTTCTATAGCGTCTGCCATGGCAAGTTGTTCATGGGAGAGAACCCAAACGAAAGTCAAACACCAAAATGTAATCGAAATTTTTTATTAAAAATTTAATATTCATTCATAATCTTAGTGTTATCGTCTAAATATAATTTATTTGAAGGTTTGCACAGAATTGAGTTTTTGCTTTTATTTTGTAATCATAAAATTATAAAAATGTTACAATTAGAAATAGTATTACAATTTTTTATTTCCCATTCTCCAATCAGAAAATTTTATCATTTAGAATGTACCTTATACCGTCCTATGCAATATCTAGAAAGGCCCAGAACCGAAGCACGATTATCTCGCTTCTCAAGCATTCTCAATTTCTCCACTTCATGGCTCTGCTTGCTAAATTCCTTCAGCTCGTGACTTCAAACAGCATCCCGGATATTCAAAGTTGAAAACAAGAAACTTGAGTTGCTATAGTAGAAGCCAAAATCTTTGATATACGAATCCAAATGTTGTATGTCCATTCTAGGTGTCCTAATCAAACTCCTCTATTCTGGATCTCAAATAGACTCTTGAAAAATAGCAAGTACTATAAAAAAAATCTACTAACCGATAAAACTAATCAAAACGTAAGAAACGTTTCGAACATATTCTTTCAAGCTAGAAACTTATAGCTAAATAATTTTGGAATGCATTACTAACCAACACTATAATACAATTTTGGCGAAAGCACGTAAAACTCAACTCAAATTGAAAAAAAAAAAAAAAGAAGCTGAAATTCGACTCTCAAATAAAGAGCGAAACACAAGAAATTCAGATTGGAAAGCAAGTCAAAACAAAGAAATTTTGTCACAAGAATGATCGACACAATTATTGCTCACTTGAAGCTCCAACAAACCCATGAATTTACCCCTCAATTAACCTACAATTAGATGAAGAATTCAACCCAAATCCTTAACAAACCAAAGCCTAAATTCGTGACTCAAAAACAGAGAACAAAGATAATAGAATTGGTCACCCAATTCTATACCACTTTTCACAAAAGAAGAACTCTAGAGGAAATTAGTAATTAGGTCCCCAATTTCAATGGAGTTTGCTGCAACATTAATGCCCAACAACCCAAAACCCAGTGAGGAAAATTGAACTAGTGAGAGAGAAATGTAGGCACCTAATTATAAAACCTAACAAGAACCCTAGGATACAAAGGAACTTAGCACTCAAATTAGAGATACAAGATGAATTAAGCCTTAGATTTAGTGACTCTAGATAAAGGTGGGTCTAATCCTTTTACTTGATCATGAACTCTAGGAAGAACAATGGAGAATCGTCCTCTTAAGAATTTAAAACCCTCACACTTTGATCTTTGGTAAATATTAATTATTCATAACTTGTTGTTTGTAAGTTTACAAGAGAATAGAAATAGTTAGTAAACCTTTAGCTATTACAATCAAGCCCATAGGGTTTAGATGCCTATAACATGCTTAAAAAGCCTTAAAAATATTTACAAACCGTGTAAATTTATTAAACATCAAAACAAGAATTAAACAACCAAAGCAAAAGCATGGTATGTTACCAGAAGTGATGCACACCCATGCATGGAAAGTGGCACAATCGTGCCAGCTTCAAAGTGTTGAAAATGCACCCCTTGCATGGCTTCTTGCACGGCCATGCAAGAAGCTATGCAGAACTTCTGAAGCCTGTAAGGAGTTTAGAGATTTTCGAGGAGTCTTGAATAAGTCTCCTGTAGAAACCGGCATACCCAAGAAAACTCCTAATAGCCCTCACAGAAGTTGGTAGAGGGAGATTTTCAATTAACTCTATCTTAGCTTGATTAATCTCATTCTCTTGTTGTGAAATCTTATGTCCCAAGGCGATACCCTCCTTTACCATGCATAAAGTCACACTTCTTCCAATTCAGCACAAGATTTGTCTCTTCACATCTTTTTAGTACTTTCTCTAGATTTTGCAAACAAAGCTCAAAGGAACCTCCAAAAACAGCAAAGTCATCCATGAAAACTTCCATTATCTCCTTTACTAAACCTTCAAAAACAGCCATCATACATCTTTAAAAAGTCTCAGGCCTATTGCACAATCCAAAATGCATACCCCTGTAAGCAAAAGTCCCAAATGGGCAGATGAAGGTAGTTTTCTTTTGATGTTCAGTGGCAATGGGAATTTGAAAGTAGCTAAAGAATCCATTTAGGAAGCAGTAGTACATGTGTCCAACTAACCTTTCTAATATTTGATTTGTTGGATTGTATGCCCTCTTAGACTAGGTTTCTGATGTAAAATCGAATATTTTAATAAAAGAATTTATTTTCAAAAATTAGTTGTGAATTTACTTTTTGTTTGTGCACAATTTTCGTTTGGAACAGACCCATTGTGTTTAAATAAGTGATCCATGTGAATGGTGGTCTTTCACATAAAAGTATGAATCACGGGTTATTTAACACAAAAACATTTGTTCTTAACCTATTGATGAGACTAGGAATCTCATCATATTTAGGTTATTATGTTATGAATTCCAAATGGGGAATGGCTTACCTTTAGCCAGTGAGTAGTCCACTCACTTCACGACATAAGCGTATTTCGAATACGTATGACAGGACCTGTAGTAGTGGTTTCTAAAAGTACTACATGATAGAAACCTAGACTACTACCGATATAGCGTGGACTAGTACTCTACGACTTGAGTATGAGTTGGTGGTCTGACGAAGCTGGAAGCATATGCTTTGATATGCTATAGTTAAGGTTCTATAATAGAACCAATATATTTGTGTGTTAGGTATATGTAACTAGTTAATTAAGATAGACTTATATAAGATAGTTTCTGCACTATATCACCCCTTGTGGTTGTCCGAATGGTCTAAAATGTCCAGGATCCTAAGAAATATGACTTGGATGTTTGCTTTAGAGTAGCTCCCTTGGAAAGCAGAAACACTCCAGAAAGTCGTGGATCATCCGACTAGAAGCCTAAGGATGGTAGATGTCTTTTAGAGGGGTGTTAGTACACTTCTTCCTTTCTAAATGTACGGCGATGTGTAGAGGGGTATTTTAGTCATTTCACCTGTAAGTCGGAGACTTTGCTAATGCAGCATTGTCCTTGGAGTCAATATTTCCTTATTGTGATATTAGGAAATATTTAAAATGCAAAATACAACTATTTATATAGCAAGGGTATTTTGGTCATTTTAGCAGCCAAGGCGATGTGTCTTTTTGGTCCTCGGAATAGCCCGTAAGTCCTAATTAATTTTGGGTTGATGAATTGGTCTCAGTTCAAGATTATTTTATTTTATTTTATTCAGAATGTCTAATTTATTATTAGATTGGAATAAAATAAATAAATAAATAAAATAAAATTAGGAGTTGAGAGAAATTAATTTTTTGGTTTATTTGGTTAATTAATTATTCAGGGCCTAGGTCCAGTTTGAATAATTAGGAAATTAACCTGGGCTTAAACCAATGGGAAATAATTAATACTTAATTATTTATTGGGTTATTTATTTAAGCCCAAGATATAAATAATTAAAGATTAATTATTTTGGTTCATCTGGGCTCATTAATTATTTATTGGGTTATTTCTATAAGCCCAAGAAATAAATAATTAATGTTTATTATTTTGGGCATTTTGGGTCCAAGAAAATATAATAAAATTATTTCGGCCCAAAAGCTTGGACTGTAAGGTTTTTTCCAGATACGATTCAGATGAGTTTAGGGTTAAGCTAAACTTATTCTCAGAATAACATCCGGATGTTTGAAATTTGATATCCCGGGGATATGTTTATCAGATAATTAGAGATCTAGTTTTGGCTGACCAATAAACAAGTCTCTGGTAAAAGAAAAAACCCTAATCTCCCTAACAACTAGAGGCTCTCATGCAGCTCTCTCTCTCTCACGTCTCCTCACCCTCTGTTTTCCTCCTTGGAGCTTTGCTAACCAATAACAAGAGAACCAAGGAGACTTGAAACCGTTTTTCTTCACTATTGTGTTCACCGACTAGAAGTTGGGCAGTGGCATATTCTGAGAGCTGAAAAGCTTGGCATTCATGCAAACAAGGCGAAGTAGGAGGCTAGTGAGTTATCAACCGGAAGCTTCTTCAAGTGGGCAAGGCGAAGTAGGAGGCTAGTGAGTTATCAACCGGAAGCTTCTTCAAGTGGGCAAGGCGAAGCGATTTCTGTCGTTCAATCCACTCCTACTCAACCTAGTAGGTTTAAAGCGCGCAAAGGTATGGTCTTTACACTTCCGTGCGGCCTTTAAGGCTTGTGTTTTTTTTTCCCCCTATTTTTCCCCATTGAAGCATGCTCCCCTGTTTCTCTGCCCGTCAATGTGGTATCAGAGCCAATGGTTCTTTGATCAACTTATGGAGTATGGTAGTTAATAAAAATGGAGAAGATGATTGTTTGGTGATTATACCTGTGATCCTTCGCTGTTTTGGTATGGGATAGGATGACTGTGAGCTTCACCGTTGAAGCATAGGACTCTCTGTAAAAATTTTTGACTTTGATGTTTGATCGTGTAAACCTAATTTAAATGGGTATAGGTGGTTGTGTTTTTGTTTTTGGGTGAGTTTTTGTAAGTAAAAATGTCCAAAGAAGCCAAAGAAAGAAGTAGCAGATGAAGCGCAGAGGTTCTGCAACATTCGCGCGGAAAAGAGAAAAAAAACGAAGAAGAAACACTATTCCTAAGCTACCGCCTGAGCCGAGCCGAGCCGCACCGTCATTTCTGTGAGAGGAGCCGAGCCGCTGGGAGAATTGCAAGCCAATTGCGCCGATTGCATGAAATTGCAATTGCAATCGCGCGCGGGTCGAGCGACGGGTATCCAGGCGAGCTCGCTGGTTGTGTGCTGAGAGGAGCTGGGCGTGGGTTGTGGATCAGCTCCGTGGGTCGCGCAGCATGTAATCTGGTGCGGCTGGTGCACCGGGGGGTCGGTGGACCACAGATCAAAAGGCTCTGATCCGATGCGGCGGTGTACATGGACCGGCAGATTTGTTTTTTGTAATTTTCTTTGTTTTTTTTCGTTTTGGGTCCCAACCAGGCGAAGTTAATATTTTTGCAATATTTTATATTCTTGGAATATATTTACATGAAAAATATTAATAAGGGATTTTAGGATTAAACAATATCATTAATTAATTAATTAATGTGTTTAATTCTATTATTTGGGCCACTTAGGTTTAAAAATAGAAAAGCATGAAAACGTTTACTGTTTTCAAGCATACTATTTTTTTTTTTTTTTGTACCTATGTGTGCCTTTTCTCAAAGACCAAAGTCTTTGGGAACATTTTTTTTTTTTTTACAAGAAAAACATTTTTCTTCAAAAATTAAATGGTTATTTTAATTTGTACAAAAATTAATCCTTGAATATTTTCTCAAATGATTTAATCATTGACATAGAAAATATATTGGATTTAGATATTTTTGTAAATTAAAACGGAGAGCCATTTTGTTTTATTTTGCACTAGAAAAATTGTTTTGTCAAATAAACTTGAGACTAAAGTCTCTAGAAAGTTTTAATTGAAAATTTTTTGAAATCATTAAATTTTAACTTAAATAAAATTAGTCCATGGAAAAATCTCTCAAATAATATAAACCTTGACATAGAGATTTTAGTGGATTTAGATATTTTATTTTTGAGTTAAGGAAAAACTTAATAGAAATTTTAAAAGGATATTTTTCCAAAAAACCTTTATTTTAAAAGACTAAGTGGGAGAGGGGTTCCAACGGCCCCACGGCTTCCATCACGGTCCTCATTAGAGATCGTGGGTCCCCTCGCGTCACCCTGGGAGTGAACCCGTATAGGATGGGGATACCACAAGGATCTAGATCTAATGGAATGATGTAATTAATAACCCGAGATACGTACTATGATTGGCCAGCCTACGTTGGAGGTTATAGTGCGAGGTATGTCCATAGAAAATGAGAGGAAACGGCCATCTTACGATGGAGTTATCCTCTAGATCATTACCTAGAAGGAAAATTAATTTGTGGTGGTTATTACACTTAGCTTAGGATATTGTTAATCTTCCTAAGAAGCTATGTCAGTTTTCTTAAAAGCCAAATTATTTTCAGTGCACAAATTTTATTTTGTTTTCACAAACTAAATTCTTTCTTTTATTTTTCAATTTTCAGAAATGGTGGGAGGTTCTTTTAGTCCGTTGGCCGTTATTCTCAGGGAAAATAAGTTAATGGGTCCAAACTATGTGGACTGGAAAAGGAACCTGGACATAATACTCATAACCGAAGAGTATAAGTATGTCATTTACGAGACCTGCTCTGTTATCAGGGAAGGTTCCACCGCCAAAGGGCAAGAGGCTGAGAAGGTGTGGAAGAAGACTGACGAAATGACACGTTGCTATATGTTAGCCTCCATGTCTAATGTGCTCCAGTCAAAACACGAGCACATGGCTTCTGCATATGACCTTAGTCAATCATTGGCTACTATGTTCGCAAATAAGAGCCGGCCCGCAAGGTAGGAGGCTCTTCGAACAATAATAAACACTAAGATGGCTGAGGGAGCATCAGTCCGAGAGCATATGCTCAAGATGATTGCTGCTTTCGAGGAGGCAGAAATCTTAGGGGCTGTCATTGACCCCGAGAGCCAAGTAGACATTGTTCTCGAATCTCTACCGGGTTTCTTCACCCAATTCAAGTTGAACTATAACATGAACAAATTGAATATGAGTTTAACTGAACTGATGAAGGAGCTCAAGATGGTGGAGAAGGTCATGAAGCCGCAGTCAAATGGCCTGTGCAAATAGAGCCTCGTCGTAGTGGGAGAGTGTCTAGGGTTCCGGATAGATGGACTAGAGAAGCCTTTGAGCTGGTTTCCAACTATCAAAAACAAGACCCCACTAGATACGAGGAGGATATTGCTAATGCCGATGCAAATCTGTGGCATGAAGCAATGAAAGCTGAGATTGAGTTTATGTACCTCAATCAGGTTTGGGATCTTATAGCTTCACCTGAAGGGATAAAACCCATTGGGTGCAAGTGGGTGTACAAGAGAAAGAGGGAGCGGATGGGAAGGTAGAAACCTTCAAAGCTAGGCTTGTGGCGAAAGGGTATACTCAGAAAGAGGGAATCGACTATGAGGAAACCTTTTCCCCGGTAGCCATGCTTAAATCCATCCGCATCCTCCTTGCCATTGCATGTCACTATGATTACGAGATATGACAAATAGATGTTAAGACGGCATTCTTAAATGGCCATCTTAGCAAAGACATCTATATGTCCCAACCGAAAGGCTTCATTGCTGAAGGCCAGGAACATATAGTTTGCAAGCTTAAGAAGTTCATTTATGGACTTAAGCAGGCATCGAAAGCATGGAACATTCATTTTGATGAGACTGTAAAGTCTTATGGTTTTATTCAAAACGAAGATGAACCATGTGTGTACAGGAAACTTGAAGGCATTAATGTGGTTTTTCTTGTCCTATATGTGGATGACATTCTACTCATTGGAAATGATGTAGGGACATTATCGTCTACAAAGGTTTGGCTGTCTAGTCAATTCAGTATGAATGACTTGGGAGAAGCCAGCTACATTCTCGAGATTAGGCTTCTTAGAAATAGGAAGCAGAGAATGTTAGGGTTATCCCAAGCAACATACATTGACAAGATACTGGCTAAGTACAACATAGACTCATGCAAGGGAGCTCTAATCCCTTGCAGACATGGGTTGTCATTTTCTTCAAAGGACTGTCCTAAGTCTCAAGAAGAAAAGGACAGAATGAGTAGGATTCCCTACGCTTCGGCTGTGAGAAGTCTCATGTACGTCATGCTGTGTACTAGGCCGGATATCTGCTTTGCCGTGGGCTTAGTTAGCAGATATTAGTCAAACCCTGGGAGGTTCAATGGCAAGCTGTAAAGCATATTATCAAGTACCTCAAGGGAACGAGAGATTATATGCTGGTTTATAGGGCTGATGATTTGGTTCCTACAGGATACACAGACTCAGACTTCTAGGCAGATAAGGATGAGAGAAAATCCACTAGTGGATATATCTTCACCTTGTCTGGAGAAGCAATTTCATGGAGGAGTATTAAGCAATCTTGTGTTACTGACTCAACCATGGAAGCTGAGTATGTGGCAGCTTCAAAGGCATCCAAGGAAGTAGTCTGGCTTCGAAAGTTCCTTACAGAACTTGGAGTCATATCACATATGAACAGGCCGATTGTGATGTATTGTGACAACACTGGAGCAGTATCGCAATCTAAGGAATCTCGGAATCACAAGAAGGGAAAACACATCGAGAGGAAGCACCACCTGATCCGGGATTTCATCCAGAGACGGGAAGTCATGGTGGAACATATTGCCTCAGAAAACAATCTAGCAGATCCATTCACCAAGCCTTTGACTGAGAGAGTCTTCAAGAGACACTTAGACGCCATAAGGGTGGGCACCTATGGACTTACCTAGTCTTAGAGTGCAAGTAGGAGATTGTTGGATTGTATGCCCTCTTAGACTAGGTTTCTAATGTAAAATCAAATATTTTAATAAAAGAATTTATTTTTAGAAATTAGTTGTGAATTTACTTTTTGTTTGTGCACAATTTTCGTTTGGAACAGACCCATTGTGTTTAAATAAGTGATCCATGTGAATGGTGGTCTTTCACAGTAAGGTATGGATCACGGGTTATTTAACACATAAACATTTGTTCTTAACCTATTGATGAGACTGGGAATTTCATCATATTTAGGTTATTATGTTATGAATTCCAAATGGGGAATGGCTTACCTTTAGCTAGTGAGTAGTCCACTCATTTCATGACATAAGCGTATTTCGAATACGTAGGACAGGACCTGTAGTAGTAGTTTCTAAAAGTATTATATGATAGAAACCTAGACTACTACCGTTACAGCGTGGACTAGTACTCTACGACTTGAGTATGAGTTGGTGGTCTGACAAAGCTGGAAGCATATGCTTTGATATGCTATATTTGAGGTTCTATAGTAGAACCAATATACTTGTGTATTAGGTATATGTAACTAGTTAGTTAAGATAGACTTGTATAAGGTAGTTTCTGCACTATATCACCCCTTGAGGTTGTCCGAATGGTCTAAAATGTCCAGGATCCTAAGAAACATGACTTGGATGTTTGCTTTAGAGTAGCTTCCTTGGAAAGCAGAAACACTCCAGAAAGTCGTGGATCATCCGACTAGAAGCCTAAGGATGGTAGATGTCTTTTAGAGGGGTGTTAGTACACTTCTTCCTTTCTAAATGTACATCGATGTGTAGAGGGGTATTTTAGTCATTTCACCTGTAAGTCGGAGACTTTGCTAATGCAGCATTGTCTTTGGAGTCAATATTTCCTTATTGTGATATTAGGAAATATTTAAAATGCAAAATACAGCTATTTATATAGCAAGGGTATTTTGGTCATTTTAGCAGCCAAGGCGATTTGTCTTTTTGGTCCTCGGAATAGCCCGTAAGTCCTAATTAATTTTGGGTTGATAAATTGGTCTCAGTTCAAGATGATTTTATTTTATTTTATTCAGAATGTTTAATTTATTATTAGACTGGAATAAAATAAATAAATAAAATAAAATAAAATTAGGAGTTGAGAGAAATTAATTTTCTGATTTATTTGGTTAATTAATTATTCAGGGCTTAGGTCCAGTTTGAATAATTAGAAAATTAACCTAGGCTTAAACCAAGGGAAAATAATTAATGTTTAATTATTTATTGGGTTATTTATTTAAACCCAAGATATAAATAATTAAAGATTAATTATTTTGGTTCATCTGGGCTCATTAATTATTTATTGGGTTATTTCTAGAAGCCCAGGAAATAAATAATTAATGTTTATTATTTTGGGCCTTTTGGGTCCAAGAAAAATAATAAAATTATTTCGGCCCAATAGCTTGGACCGTAGGGTTTTTTCCAGATACGGTTCAGATGAGTTTAGGGTTAAACTAAACTTATTCTCAGAATAACATCCGGATGTTTGAAATTTGATATCCCGGGGATTTGTTTATCAGATAATTAGAGACCTAGTTTTAGCTGACCAATAAACAAGTCTCTGGTAAAAGAAAAAACCCTAATCTCCCTAACAACTAGAGGCTCTCACGCAGCTCTCTCTCTCTCACGTCTCCTCACCCTCTGTTTTCCTCCTTGGAGCTTTGCTAACCAATAGTAAGAGAACCAAGGAGACTTGAGACCGTTCTTCTTCACTATTGTGTTCACCGACTAGAAGTTGGGCAGTGGCATATTCTGAGAGCTGAAAAGCTTGGCGTTCATGCAAACAAGGCGAAGTAGGAGGCTAGCGGGTTATCAACCGGAAGCTTCTTCAAGTGGGCAAGGCGAAGCGATTCCTGTCGTTCAATCCACTCCTACTCAACCTAGTAGGTTTAAAGCGCGCAAAGGTGTGGTCTTTACGCTTCCGTGCGGCCTTTAAGGCTTGTGTTTTTTTTCCCCCTATTTTTCCCCATTGAAGCATACTCCCCTATTTCTCTGCCCGTCATGATCAATGAAGGAAAGGGGAAAATGGTCCTTTCTAGTGGAGTTATTCAGTTTTCTGTAGTCAATGCACATTCTCCATCCCGTGTAATACGACTTCTTGTGTGGCTTTTCTTGGTGTTGTGGGTGTTTTTGGTGGCTGTGTGTTCAGTCAAGCAAATGAAACCCAAAACAGAGATTTCTTCTTGTGACAAAGGATAAAGTAACCTAACTACCTACACTCTTTCAAACCCTTGAAGAACAAAGCCTCAAAGACCCTCAAGATGAGTAGAAAGTTCTACTATATTCTCACCCTAATATCCTTGAAGCAATAAAGGCAAGTAAGAACAAATAGAATAGAGAAGATAGGCACCCAAATATTGAATTCCAAACAAACCTTAGAAGAACAATGCAACTAAGACCCATTCAAAGAAGATAACATTAGATTATCCAAAAGATTTAGAGACTCTTACAAAAGGAGGACTAACCCTTAAGCTTGGTCTTGAACAAGATGAACAAGGAGGCTAGGGCCTCTCAAGATTCTTTCTCAAATTTGAATTAAAGTGAAGTGTGTTGTCTTGTCAAATCAATAAATGTGCTATTTATACTATCCTAACCCGAACTAAGTAATCCCCGAGGTTTAATTATAGTTTAGGGTCAAAATAAGTCTTTACAAACACTTAAAAGTGAAGAAAGGAGGAGAAAAGCATTAAAACGTGGAGCAATCGGCGGTGGCCCAGGGGAAAGCCGGCGCCGGTTTGGGACATCAAGCTGGTGCCGGTTTGGTTCTGTCTTCGGCCTGTTCTCGTTTGCTTAAGTGTTGGTTTTGGATGGAATGGAGCCGGCGCCGGTTTGTCTGCATGAAGCCGATGCCGGTTGTCCTCTAGAAGTTTCCCTTGTCAAATTTCATCCCCTTTTGCTGACGGCTTAAGTTCTTGTTGGGGTCCTTCGCGGATGGCCATCAACACGAACTCTTGGCTTGCTTCCTCAACCCTCCAATCCTCCTTCATCCTCAAGTATTGTTTGATGATCAATTGAAAATCATCTTGAAGCTTCTTGATCCTCGCTCTAGTCATCGGTCCTTGTCCTCCATGATGAAGTGGAGTCTCATCACACACACACACACACTCTCTCTCTCTCTCCCCTTTCTCTTTATATATATATACATATATATGTATGTATCTTCTACCCTTCTCCCCCTCTCTCCCATTCTCTCACCCATTTTCTCCTCCCTTTCTCACCCTCTCAATCTCTCTTTCTCCCTTTTTCTCATTCTCCCTCTTGCCCTTTTTCTTTTCCTGCTTTTATCTCTCTTCCCCTTTGTTTTAGTACTCTTCCTCTCCATATATCTCTCTTTTTCTTTTTCTCTCTCTCCTTCTCTTACACACTCTATCTCTCTCTCTCCCCCTTTTTTCTCTCTCCTTCTCTCTCTCTCTCTCTCTCTCTCTCTCCAATAGATATATACATGTCTATATTTATTTATATCACCCCTATACTTTCTATATAACTAAAATTATATGAATTAAAATGCAAATAATATATTAAACACGCACACATACACAATAGTGACAACATTTTTAGTCGCTAAAGTCACATAAATAGTGGCAAGAAAACTGTTGTCATTATAAGTACACTATTTAGTGACAAGAAAATTGTTGTCACTATATGTGCACTATTTAGTAACAAAGTTTCTTTTTAGTGACAACAATTTTGAAGTTCTCACTTAGGAGATTTCCCACTTTCAAATGAGATTGGCGGAAAATCCTTTAGTGACAAAAAACAGTGACAACATTTTCTCTTATCACTAAAAGTTATCATTTAGTGAGAACCTTTTTTGTTGTTACTAAAAATTTGACCTTTATTGACAACTTAAAATGTTGTCACTAATTCTACTATTTAGTGACAATAATTTTGTTGTCACTAAAGCCCATTTCTCCCATAGTGTTCCTATCCATATACATATAAATATAATTATCTCCTAGAATTTTGTTTAAAGAGATAATAAAATAATTTTATCTATAACTTAAATTTATTTTAGTTAAACTTCTTTTCATTTAAATATAAAGAATTTTAGCCTTTGCAAAAATCTTCTCTAATCTTTTAGTTTAAAAAATAAAATGAAATGAAATAAATAGTATCGTCTGAATTTCTGGAAAATTCTAGCCTTAGCCACCCAAGTGATTCGGATTGTACACATTAGAATTTTTGGAGGGTTAGCTTAGAATTTTAATTCCGTGAGCTACCCCTGAATTGCTCCTTCTTCGGTGTTTCGGTTTCTGCCAAACTCTTAAGCTTCTAAACCATTGAATTCATGCCTCCCTATTGTTGAATAAGAAATCAGCTTTTCACTCGCTGCTTGATCGTCTCGGCTGCATTATATCAGCAGTCAAATTTTTATATATGAAGTCGGCACACCTGCACAAAGCCCAGCTGAAGACCTCTTTAATTGTACTGAGTTCCAGCAGCAAAACTTCGGCCACCCTAAGCTGTTTTTCCACTACATACTATAGCCGACAGCATGTACTACAAGTTGGAAAAAAAAATACTTTCTGCTTCTCTTCTGCCCCCTTAGAGTCCGAACCAAGCCAGCTGAAGATTAGTTTGTAGTCTTCTTACAGACTCCAAACTGCTATTTTATTCCCATTAAGTAAAGGTCTCAATTGTCCAAGCCACTTCAACGCAAACACTATTTGCTCTGAACATCATCTTCGTCCAGCACTCACACTCCCCCACAAAACCAAATGAAACCAAAATAGCTTCAGTAAGGTACTGAAACTCAGTGACTTTGGCCAAACCACATTATCAAACAGGCAGCCAATATTTTAATCCTCCACCCCGATTTGGCCGAGCAAACCTTTCCTATCCTTCCGAGAATATTAATTTAATTAAACTACTTCTTTCCCTCAACCTCTAGCACCATTTTTCGGTGAACACAAATTGATTTATGCAATTCGTGACAGCAAGTGCTGAACGCTGGAGCACTCCCACTTCCCTATTCTTCTTAGCCTATATCCTACCGAAATACCAGCAACAACAAGAAGAACGTTTGATTCCCTCAAGCGTCAATTTTTTTTTCTACTATACCAAATCAGAGGAAATTAACTTTACACCCATAGAAATCTCGGTGTTCATTACTTCGTTACGGCCAACCGAGGCAACCTTCTAACTCTCTTTCGGTCTCCTTATCGGCACCATCTTTTCATACAGGAAAGCAAAACACAACATTGCCAAAGTTTTCCTAGGGTGATCAAATCTCTTTCTTCTTCATCTTTTCTTTTATTTCCTTTACTTGTTGCTCTCCTTGGCTGAAATCCAAGGCTAATATTCTCCCCTACTTCTTGCAATCACACAGAAAATCCTAGAAGATCTAAATGAGTACTTCGCTTCTCTCAATGGATTCAACTTGCTAAGCAAGGAGTCACCAAATGAGCTCTTAGATCGGCCATATTAAGAGGTAACTATGGTGCCTAAACAAAAGCTTAGCTGAGTGATATAGTTGTATGAATATTGAATGCGAGGTTACGGTTTGTATGTATTATTGGAGATGTCGTTATATTTTGGATTGGAAGAACTGTTTATCCTTGTATATATTATTCATGGATATTTACGTTATGATTGTTATTATGTATTGTGAATAATAATTAATGGTACTACTAACATTATCAATATATATATATATATATATATATGATACTTATTATTTATTATTTATTATTATTACCATGACTAATATTTATTGATGATTTAATTATTTATGTATTTACTTACTATAGATTTTATCATTTATTTATTTACTGATATTTGAAGCTAGTAAAGTGATTTATTAATGAGATTTGAGTTCGTGCTATTGATGATGTTTAATATGATATATTGTGGGTTAAAATTATTACTGAGAGATATTTACATTTATTAGTTTTATTGTTGATAAATAGTGTATTATTGTGTACAATTATATAACGTGAATGTTATATTATTCTTCCGAGGCATAGTAATATATGCTGCTAGTAATATTTATTTTCATTTTTGTTTAAATTATTAATTACTATTTATTGGTTTTTAAAATGATTAACTATCATTGTTACTATTTGTCCTTACTTAAGCATTATTAGTTATTGTGAATATTTATTATTAATACTATTATTTAATTATTATAATATTATCCACATTATTAATTGCTATTCAATTTATTAATTATTAGCTATTATTCATTAATTATTATTAATACTCAATCGTTGATTATTATTAATTGTTGTTAGTAAAATCATTGTTTGCTACTTATTGATACAACTATTAACGAATATTTGTTGTTGTTGCTATCATTACTGTTGTTGTTGTTGTATGTCATCGTTGTCGTTATCCTCATAATTTTCTTCTCTCTACCGGTAGTATGCTTATTGTGTGAATTTTATATTAGTGGACATAATATTATGCACTTAGATAGAGTAGGGAATATGATCGTGTGCCTTGCTATGAGGCTATTTAGAATAGTAATTTATTAAGTATTTTAATTTTCTATGATAATAGGAGAGGGTTACTAAGGTAAAAGGATAACACAATAATCTGAGATTGAACCTTATAGGCTGAAAAAGTAAGTCCTTGCATTAAAATGTTTGGTTCTAAAGCACTGAATTGCACGTCATTTGTGAAATGTAGGTTGACTCAATGTTATGATTATTTGGAATGCAAGCTTGATTATTTATGATAAAGGGTTTTATTCAAATAAGGGTTTAAATGGAAAATCACATTTCATTTAAAGAACAAATTTTCATAGTTTATTTGAAAATCATGCTTGCATGACCAAAGCGTTGAAAATGTTTGCAATGAGTTTTGGACCTTGAACAATATAATGAAGCGTTGAGTACTCAATATGGGTAGACTACTAGGACTAACTTTTGAAAGGTAGGGAGAGTCTCTCAGTAGGAGGCCAACTCTATGGGATGAGATCTACTCAGAAAAGGTGACAGTCCATATCGGTTAAGCTAGTCTGAACTAGCACCATAGTCCAAGTGGGCTGTTATTTCGGGGTAGACATCCGATTAGTTAGGGTAAGAGATAGAGGAGTATCTTATCCAATGGGCCATACACCCATTTCATAGTGATCCAGAGTTTCACAGTGTTTGTCATGTTGTAGGGTTTCATGGCAAGGCTATGATGCAAGGTTTCATAGCCATTTTCTTTTGAATGGTTTTCATATGATGTTTTATTGTGATATTAGATTCAACACCCCATTCACTTTTGATTATATGAAAAAATGTTTGACTTGCAATCAACTTTCAAGAAATGCTTTCTAAGTGCACTCATGAAACTTATTTTGTATCTAACAAAAAGCACACATAGGACTTACTGAGATGTATTTCTCACACCCTTTTGATGTCATATTTTAGGATCTGCCAACTTGAACAAGGTTGAACGCTGTTAGAAGATAGCTTTATTTAATTTCTTGTCATTAGTTCTTGTTTTGGGAGTTGTTTTATTTTGTGTATCGAGAGACTTCTAGACAATCTTTTTCCCTTGTAATAAGATTTAATCTATTTTTTGCATTGATTTTATTGTTTACCTAGTTACAAAGACTCTTGGTCCTTTTGATGGGGCGACTGAAGGAATCGTGGAAAACTATCAAAGGAAAAATACAGCGAAAATTTTTTAGTTTTCCGAGCTACATCTAGGAGAGAGTACTTACTTTTTCTTATTGGTTGCGGATTAACTAATATAGGGACAGGTTGCACTGGAACTTCTTACATTGGAGGGGGAGAGGGAGGCGCTATTGTTCAATTGGAATTCCCACCAATCTTCTACTCCTACACATTAAGCGTCTCCAAACTTCTTCCCTTTGTCTTCCGGAGTATGACTCCACCTTGCTCTAAACATTAGCTTGGTGAGAGCTCCTTTCTTGGATAAAATCACTCTACCAGAGAGAAGGAAGAGAAAGAATGTGGAAGAGAAAACAAGAGAAGGCGGCACACACTAAAAAATTACTTACACAACGCTTGGTTTTTTTCCTACATATTTTGGCCAGCCTTAGGGCTTCCAAAGCACTAATGGCCAAAATGACCAAGCCCAATTGGGCTAGGTGTTGTGCTAAAAAAACAGCATAAGACTGGCCCAATTATCTTAATTAATTAATTATCTTTTCTGGACCTCATTAAATATCCAAGACTAATTAATTAATTCTAATTGGACTCTTAATATATGTTAACATATATTAACCCAATTAATTAATTTATTCCAACTCAATTATCTGAATTAATTAATTATCTTTTTTAGGCCTTATTAAAACTCAAGACTAATTAATTAATTATAATTGGACTCTTAAACTAAATTTATTTCTCTTCTAAATAATTATGTATCAAGCCCAAATTGTGTGTTAACAACACCAAGGTAACTTGAGCTACCCCGGAGACCAAAAGACATATTATTCATGGCTACTAAAATGCCCTTATTATTAAATAGCTGCATTTTATCATTTTAAATATTTCCATTTATCACCATATGAAAATATTGACCCCAAGAATAATATTGCTAAAGCAATGTCTCTGATCAACATGTGAAATGGAGGAAATACCCTTCTATGTAATACCCATCAATGAGATAAGATAAATATACTAACACCCATCTTAAAGATATCTACCATCCTTAGATCTCTAATCCGATAATTCATGATTCACTCGAATGTACTTGCTTATTATTGGAAGCTACCCAAAAGGCATACATTCTAGAGTCACATTCTTAGGGCTCTGAATTATTAGATTATCTTAGATAATCACAAGGGGGTGATTTAACTTCACTAAGTGAAGCATAGAAACTCTATTGTATGAGTCCGTCTTAACTAACTAGAGTAACACACCCAACATACAAGGATATTAATCTTACAAAAGAAATCTCACCCAACATATATCAAAGTATAAAACCCTAGCTTCGCCAGACCACCAACTCACACACAAGTATAAAGGTATCCATCCACTCTATAGCAGTAATAGTCTGGTCTCTATAATTATAGTACTTTAAGAGAGACTACTACTACAGGTCTAATTCTACGTATTCGAAATACGCTTATGCCTATAATGTGAGTGAACTACTCATTGATTCAAGGTAAACCATTCCTCATTGGAAATCATGGCATAATAGTCTTACCTTGATAAAATGCCTAGTTCCATCAAATGACTAAGAAATGAATTTTACTTGTATGATAAGTACCCATGGTCTATACCTTACTGTGAAGAACGACCCAACACATAAATCATTACTTATCATACTTGGATCTTTAAATATGAAATAATATAAGAAACAAACTAAATTGAATAATTAAACATTTTACTGCAATATATTTACACAAAATACATAGTCTATGAGGGCATACTATCAACAATCTCTCACTTATACTATAAAAACTAGGAAAGCCCACAAGTGCGTACCCCTATGTCATTTGGAATGGGTAAAGGAGTATAAACTATGAGGTAGGGACCTAGACTTAGCTTTTCTACAATTGATACATTGCTAACAATATCTCTTAACATCCCTCTTCATTTTGGCTAAAAAAAAAAAAAAATATTCTTGAAGAATGTTTAATGTCTTAGAAATACCAAAGTATCCTATTAGACCTTTCCCATATGCTTCTTTAACTAACAATGTTCTAATAGAACACATTGATACACAAAGTTTTCCATCCTTAAAAAAGAAGCCTTCATGACTATAAAATTTATCAAATATATATTATCACAAGCATGAAAAATCCCTCCAAATTCTTCATCATGAGTATATAAATTTTTCATAAATTCAAAGCCAAGGAGTCTAGCATCTAAAGAGTTCTATAAAGCATACCTTCTTGAAAGAGCATCCACCACAACATTGTCCTTACCTTTCTTATACTTGATGGTATATAGAAAGGTTGCAATGTATTCCAACCACCTAACATATCTTTTGTTCAACTTTTGTTGTTCTCTGAGATGCTAACGAGATGCATGATTAGTGTGTATCACAAACTCCTTAGGTAAGCAATAATGTTGTCAATGATTAAGAGTCTTCACCAAGGTATAAAGTTTCTTATTATTGGTAGAATAGTTAAAAGCTGTCCCGAAAAGCTTTTCACTAAAATAAGTAATTAGATTTTGGTCTTGGTTTAGCACTGCACATATTCCAACTCTATTAGCATCACACTCTACTTTAAAGGCTTTTTTAAAGTTTGGCAAGGAAAGAAGTAGGGCTTAGCACAATTTCTCTTTAAAGGTATTGAAGGCTTTCTATTGGATTTACTCCCATCTAAACAGAACTGATTTTTTCACAATTTCAATTAATAGAGCTGCTAAAGTGCTAAAGTTTTTGGTGAATCTTCTATAAAAACTAGCTAGCCACCAAAAAACTCTGCACCTTTTCTGTCAAAGGCTTGGCAAAGGAATCAGCCAGATTGTTGATAGAGAAAATCTGATTGACCACAATCTCTAATTTTTAGATGAACTCCTGGTTGAAGTGATACTTCTTCTCTATGTGCTTGCCCTTCCTATGGTTTCGAGGTTCCTTGCTTTGTGATACCGCTCCAGAGTTGTCACAATATATGGTGACAGGCCTATCCATATGCGGTACTACTCTAAGTTCTATGAGGAACTTTTGGAGCTACACAGCTTATTTAGAAGCTTCTGAAGTAGCAACATACTCAGCTTCCATAGTAGAATTAGCAATTCAAGATTGCTTGATGCTTCTCCGTGAAATAGCTCCTCCAGACAAAGTGAAGACATATCCACTAGTGGATTTTCTTCCACCTTTATCTGCCTGAAAGTTTGAGTCTGTGTAATTGGTAGGAACCAAATTATCAGCATGATATACAAATATATAATCTCTCATTTCCTTGAGATATTTGAGTATATGCTTTATGGCTTGCCAGTGAGCTTCTCCTGGGTTTGATTGATATCTACTAACCATGCCTTCTACAAAGTAGATATTCAGCCTACTACAAAGCATAGCATACATATTAACCGATGCACAAGGGATCTTGCTCATTTTTTGCTTGTCTTCCTGTGTCTGAGGACACTGCTTGGAAGATAAGAATAATCCATGTCTAAAGGTTATAATTGTTAGAATTCGTGGACTCTTAAACGCAGAAAACATCTACAAATCCCTCCCGAGGACCCAAGTAAACGATTAAGAAGATCTAAGGTTTAAGAATTACCTCTGATTGCTGTAATCGAAATCCTTCGATTCTGGTTGCGCTGTTGTACGTTCAACCTGAACAATCACCAGACGCTACAGTATGCGAACGTCCTCTATCGGATACACACCGCGAACTCACTCGATACCCGGGGAGTGCTAGCGCCTAGGGTTTGAGAGGTTTTTTTTTTTCTTTTCTGGTAGAGAATGGCACGAATGTTCTCAACCGAAAAATTGGACTATTGAAAAGACGGCTAGGGTTTTCTTAAAAACCCCCGAACCTCTTAGAGTCCAACCCTAATAATATCTTATCATTTTCTAATTTAAATTCAAATTAAATTAAAACTGATATGATAAGATTCTGCCATTATCTCGGTAATTTAACTAATTAATTTACCGAGTCGATTCTTATAATCTGGACATCATCCAGATACATCGAATGTGAACATATTTCCAGATTCATTGTATCTGGTAAATTTTCTAAGTACGATTAACTTAGACATATTTCCAGATTCATCGACCCTGGTCACCAGAAAAATAACCTAACAAGTTCGCTTATTGTGTGACCCTATAGGTTCATTTAATACTGGCAGTGTGCCTAAATCATATTTAAATGGCCCACAAGTTATAGGCGGTTTCTAGCAAAACATTATAACTATCCAGGTTAAATGAAGATCGGTGATCTCTTTGAACCAAACCATAATTTTATATTTAGTCCTTTTGTCACACGATATCTAGATTAAGCATAAGGCACGAAGCATGTCATCCTTATTAAGCTTAATCAATTATTTCTTGATTTCATAGTAGACTGTTCAAACAAATGATATCAATATCTTAGATTGATATATTTAAGCACGACCATGCATTTTTAACAGTCTAACTTATCAAGGGGCCCATGGATATCTCTCCCATAACTGAGAGGGGCAAATTCCTTCACAATCAATCATATTCATCTCCTTGATTTATTCTATATCCAACAGTAGTCTAATTTATTATCTGGTTAAAGACAACTTTAGACAATGTCAAAATATAGAATTTATCAAGTAGGAAACTATGATGAATTTAGGTCGAAGGACTTTCAATATTATTATGGCTAGAAAGTACTTATGACATATTCCATGAAGTACTCTCACAGTGGGTCATGTCCAATACAATGTTCTCTAACATTTATTTATGTCTTGACTCGATATCACAAATATCCATGGCCAGTAAAACATAGCCATCAAGTCACAAACATACTAATCTTAATTTATTATTATTCCAATAATAATAATCGATCAGGGACAGTTTTAGAATAGCATTGTATTCATTGTAGGGTTTTACTATCAAGTCACGTACTTGATGACCAACAAAACAAAACTCACTATTCATGGAAAGGAAAGCCTCATATTATTATATAAAACATAATGACAATAGTATAAGTACAAATTGACTCTAGGGCATATCCCCAACAATAATAACCCCTTTACATTGATCCATGCTGTACTTGACCAATATCTTGTCAATTTAGGAAGAATGGGATAAGCCTAACATTCTTTGCTTCATATCTCTAAGAAACTTAATGCCTAGAGTGTAGCTAGCTTTTCCCAAGTTTTTTATGCTAAATTGACAAAATAGCCAAACCTTAATGGATGACAATATCCCTATATCATTTCAACGAGTAGAATGTCATCTACATAAAGTACCAAGAAAATCACTTTACTACTGTTTGATTTCTTATACACACATAGTTCATCCACATTTTGAATTAAACCATAAGCTTTCACAGTTTCATCAAAACGTAGGTTCCATACTCATGACTCTTGCTTAAGACCATAGATGGACTTCTTAAGCTTACAGACCATTTGTTCTTGACCTTTAGCAACAAAACCTTCTGACTGGGATGTATAGATGTCTTCGCTAAGATAGCTATTTAAGAAGACCGGCTTGACATCCATCTGCTATATGTCGTAGTCATAATGACAGCGATGTTTTTGAGAATTCAGATAGACTTAAATATGGCTACTGGTGAAAAGGTTTTCTCATAATCGATCCATTTTTTCTGACTATAATCTATAGCAACCAACATTGCTTTATAGGTTTCAGCCTTTCCATCCACACCTCTCTTCCTCTTGTATACCCACTTACACCTAATGGGTTTTATCCCATTAGGCGTAGTGACAAGATCCCTGACCTAATTGAGGTACATGGACTCAATCTCGACATTCATGGCTAGTTGTCATTTGTTTGCATTCGCATTAACAATAGCCTTCTCGTATCTAGTGGGATCTTATTCCTGATGATCAGAGATTAGATCATATATCTCTCCGGTCCACCTTTCTAGAACTTTTGTGATCGTCCCACTATGACAATGCTCAGTTTGTATGGGAACATCCGGTAGTGTTTCTCTTGGTTTCTCGATCAAGGTGTTAAAAGTTCTTGAAGTTAAATCAGTGACCAACTTTTCTTCTAATTCTATTCTACTGGAACCTATGGTGGATGTAACTTGTTCATCCTCTAAGTATCTAACATTAGTACTAACAAGTACTTTATACTCTAGTGGATGATAGAAATATCCACCTCTTGTTCTTTTTGGATACCCAATGAAGTAGCATAACTATGATCTTGGTTCTAGCTTACTTCCTTTTGTCAGCACATAAGTTGGACAACACCATATCTTCAGATGGTTCAAATTGAGCTTTCGTCCAGTCCACATCTCATAGGGTGTCCTAGACACTAATTTGGAAGGTACCAAGTTTAAAATATTTACCACTGTTTTTAATGTATACCCCAAAAAAGAAATAGGAAGAGACGCATGACTCATCAAATTTTTGGCCATTTCCATCAAAGTTTTATTTCTTCTCTTAGCTACTCCATTCTGCTGGGGAGTCCTAGGCGTAGTTAACTGAGATACTATGCCATGATGTACTAAGTAATTCTTAAACTCACTGAGGAGGTACACTCCACCATTATCCAATCTCAAAGTTTTAATTAATTTATCTGTTCGACATTCCACTGCAACCTTAAACTTCTTGAATTTATGAAAAGAGTCAGACTTGTACCTCATCAGATAAATATAACCAAAACAAGTATGATCATATGTGAAAGTGATGAATATTTGTAGCATCCTCTAGCTGGTGTAGTCATCGAACCACAAATATGCGTATGAGCTAGTATTAGTATTTCCATAGCTCTATCTGTTTCTTTGGTAAATGATATTTTGGTCATTTTACCTTTAAGGCATGATTCACATTGAGACCATTCTTCTAATCTCAATGAACCTAAAGGTCCATTATGGATTAGCCTCTAAATTCGATTGGGATTTATATGTCCCAATTTTAGATGCCACAAATACGAGTCATTTGACATGGCCTTTCTCTTTTTATTATCGAATTCAGTTTACATATTGTTTCCTTGATTTTTAATAGAATGTATATAAAAAGGATTTCATACATATTTCCTGTACAAATTAAATTACCATCTCTACTGATGGAAACACCAAAATGGAAAGAAATAGAATATTCTTGATTCATCAATTTGGAAACTGAAATCAAATTTTGTTTAAAACAAGAAACATATAAAATATCTTTTAAAATTAACTTCCTATTATAGTAAAAAATAAGCTCAAGATCTCCCATTGCTTCAGCCATATTCTTGCTCCATTGCCTACTTAAAGTCTATGCTTACTCTTGTTGAGTCTCCATGTCCTTTTGAACCCCTGCAAAGAGTTACTGACATTGTCAGTGGCTCCAGAATCAACTATCCAGGAAGATGTTGATCTAACAATTAAAATAGACTTTAGGTATAGAGTAATACCTGAAGTAGACTTGGCTAAGAAGTTCGGATAATCTTTCTTCCAATGCCTCTTGATGCGTATTTATTTGGTATAAAAATCATATAAAAATATGCACATTCCCAATCAAGTTTAAATTAAAATGTTACCCCCCCCCCCCCCAAATTACGCATATGAGCAAGCGTACTCATCATTAACAAAGCATAGGGTTCAAATGAGTGTCGATCCTCCAGGAACAAGTATGCATTAAATCACTTTTCTTTCATTGTTTAACCGACTCAATAAAGTGAAAAAGAAATAAAAATAAAAATAAAATAAAATAAAAATACATACATGTCAAGGATGGAGAATTATGCAACTTAAACCATTGCTTGGACAAACATGACTTTAAAGTACCTAACCATTATCATAACTAATCATTCTCTTGACATCATAAATGATTAATATAGACTCACTTCTTTTCCAATCCATTAAATCACTACCTTTTAGATCCATTAGCATCACATTCTTGTCTCAACTAATCCACCCAAAAGATGCATAAAACATAATTATTTGATTAAATTTCCATTCCTGACAAATTTAAAAAATGAAATTAACCAATGAATCCATTCCTGACAGACATCAATTAACCTTTAATTACCTTGTTCGTAGCAATTAACCCTTTTTCCAAGCAAGTTAAAAGACAACAAATCTGAAACTAATGAATTGAAACCACCATCAATCCTTTTTCCAAGCAAGTTAATGGAAAGAGACAACCAATCAATCTCATAATTAACCCAAGTAATTAAATATCAAGAAGAATAACCAATTAATAAAAAGGTCAAATAACTCTAAAAATCATGAATATCTAAAATAATGTTAAATTACAATAAAACAATTAACATATCATTGTTCAAGAAAAAGAAAACAAAGTAAAAGAAATCACTCATAGACAAGCCTCCTTCTTCTTCGTTTAAAGACCTTCTTACACAACCTTCCTTGATTGAAGAATTCCTCCTTTGATTTGAGTAATTTTCTATGATGATCTATGAATTCTCCCATTTTCTCTTGTGTTTTTCATCTATTTATAGGCTTAGGAAGTGCCTAAACTCGTTGGTGTAAGGTTCTTGTCTGAGTAGAAGTGAGAAGATACTAAAATTCTGTAGATTACCAAAAATCACGCAGAAAAATCAAGATTTCGTCTTATCCCTAGGGGACAGCCGGCGCCGCCTTGGCTGCTGGAGCTAGCGCCGGTTATGTTCTATTTCTTCAATCATTCACCAATTTTTCTTGAGTTCAACACAATATAGTCCAGAGTACAGCTGGCGCCGCCTTGGCTACTGGAGCCGGCGTCGGTTCGGTTCTGTTCCGGTCTTATTTCAATAATTTTTTGTCACTTCGAAGTGCGTGCTAATAGAACATGGCGGCGCTAGTTCTTCTGTCCTGGCCGGCATTGCCTCTATTCTGTTTTGCGATGTTTTTGCTTTGTTTTATCCCTAAAATCTGAAATAATACATAAAATACCTTTCCAAGGGTAAAATCTCAAATATAAAAAAATATGACTAGTTATTGAACAAAATGTATCACAAAAAAGCCTCAAATAACTAAGAAAAATATGACTAATTTAGGTCTTATAACCCCTTCTTGCCATATTCTAAGCATTTGCCTTTGGGCTTCCCGTGGCTTGGCCTAACCAAATACTTTGGGCTGGGCCCTTATGTTTTTCTGGACCTTATTTTTCTTGAATTTCTTAGGATTTACCTTAATCCAGTAGAAGAAGTAGAACGAGAGACCAAAACCTCTGACATGGGCTTCATGATGTTCTCTGCCGCCTAGAGCTCTTTCATAAGCTCTGTGAGATTCATATCCAACTTGTTCATGTTGTAGTTCGACTTAAACTGAGAATATGAATCAGACAGAGTTTCAAGAACCATGTCAATTTAGCTCTTAGGATCTATCATTGCGCCTAGGACCTCGGCTTCCTCGAAATAGGCAATCATCTTAAGCAGATGCTCTCGAACTGATGCCCTCTTAGCCATCCTTGTGTTTATGATTGCCCTAAGAGCTTCTTGCCTTGTAGGCCGGCTCTTGTTAGCAAACATGGTATGTAGTGACAAATTCATATCATTTGCAATGGTAATGTGCTTATGCTTAGATTAAAGTACATTAGATATGAAAACCAACATGTGGCACTTAGCCATCTTATCGGCTTTCTTCTATGCCTTCTCGGCCTCTCATTCCTAATCAGTGGATTCTTCTCCAATCTCAGGATAATGATCCATAAGAATATACTTGTACTCCTCGGCAGTGAGTACTTTGTTCAGGTTCTTCTTCTAGTCCATATAATTTGGGCCTGTAACTTATTCTCCTTGAGAATGATTGACAATGGACTGAAACTAGACATTTCTAAAATATTGCAAAAAAATATTCATTTAGTTTGCCAAAAATAAAATGCACATTTGTTATATTATTTCTTTGATTATAGATAACTCTTAAAACCATTATCAATAATATAAATAGTTTGGCTCTTAGAAAAGCTAACAGAGTTTCGTAGAAAGATTAATAACATCTTAAGTTAAGTGTATAATCATCACAAATCAAAACTTCCTAAAATAGGTAATAGTCTAGAAAAAAGTTTCATCAATAGGATGGCCACTAAGTCACACCACCTACAGGCAATCTAATACTAAAAACCTCCAATGTAGGTTGGTCGATCCTAGCAAATACCCTAGACTTTTAATTTTACTCTTCTATTAGTTCTCGATACTTGTAAAAATCCATCCTATAGGGGGTTATGCTTAGAATGACACGAGAAAATCCACTATCTTTAATGAGAGTTGTGATGGAAGCTATAGGGTCGTTGGAACACCTCTCCTACTTAATCTTTTATTGAGAATGGAGTTTTCAGCCCAAAAACGCTTTCTACAATCTTATGGTTTCATTAAGTTTAGTAAAAATCTAAAATTCAATATTATTCTCTATATCAAGGATTAAATTCTTTGAGAGAATAAATTATGAATTTATTTTACTATCCTAAATAACCAAGTAAAACTTTTAAAAGATAACCTTAACTTCAATATTATTCTTTATGTCAAGGATCATACCCATTAAGAGAATAAATCATGAACTCTTTTATTTTTAAAGTTTCTTCGATTAAAACATTTTATCAAAAGACCATCCTATCTAGTGAGACTTTGGTCTCACAAGAACTCGCGCATTTGATCACAAAAATGATATAAGCATAATATCAAAAGTAAGCTTTTTCATGCTCAAACTATTCATTTATTCCTAAGTGACCAAACCATGGATTAAACATCGTGAATTAAAAATTAATGATCTTATTTAATCCTAAGGTGGTTCCATCCATTACTATTCATTTTCATGCAAATTATTCATCGATAGATAAATAAATCTATTGCAGAAAATTAACCTCATACAATGGTTTTAAAACATGATTACATCAAGGAAAAAATTAAGGTACAGAATTTCATTAGTGCTCTCCTTTTCTTGGATAATTTGCGCATAATTGCCTTTGGACGGAGTGGACCTGGCGCCTGGTTCTTTGGGCCCACCTAGTGCCGGGTCCAAACTGTTTCTGCAAAAACTCTGGCTTGGTAGAGTGGACCTGGCACTGGGTCCGATTGGTCCACCTAGTGCATGGTCAGCTCTGGAGTTCACTGTTTTTTTGAAAAAATCCAACTTTTTAGCCACTTTTCGCCCCTTAAAAATTCCAGCAATCAGGTTCTTCAGTCACCAAGATTTATTGGCTGAAAGAATGCAACGAAACACTAAACTAGGCCAAAAAAAAAAAAAAAGCTTTTATAAGCACTTATGCCTCTAACCACAAGGCGTACAACGAATCTATTAACTAGAAAAACGATGGGAAAACCATTAGAATACATGATCCTATACTTCTAACTATGAGGCATACATGAACTCTGGAAACTCATGTATGAGGGATCACATAAAATCACAAAAGATTTATTTTTTAATAGTAAAGGAACCACCGTTTCCAGTTTTAACCCTAGTACATGCTCCTAGGTAAAAATTGTGACTTTGATACCACTTGAAGGAATCGCAAAAAACTATCAAAGAAAAAACACAGTGGAAGATTTTTAGTTTTCTGAGCCACATCTAGGAAAGAGTACTTATTTTTTCTTATTGGTCGAAGATTAACCAACATAGGGATAGGTTGCATTGGAAATTCTTGCGTTGGAGGGGGAGTGGGAGGCGCCTGCTGTTCAATTGGAACTCCAGCCAATCTTCTACTTTTACGCATTTAGCGTCTCCAAGCTTCTTCCTTTTGTCTTCTGGCGTATGACTCTACCATGCTCTAAGCGTTAGCTTGGTGAGAGCTTCTTTCTTGTATAAAATCACTCTACTAGAGAGAAAAAAGAGAAAGAACGTGGAAAAAAAAAAAAATAAGAGGAGACGGCACACTCTCAAAAATTACTTACACAACACTTGGTTTTTTTCCTACATATTTTAGCCAGCCTTACGGCTTCCAAAGCCTCACTACAAGAAAAACATCAAATTAGTGATGGATTTTTGCGACGGCCTCTAGGCTGTCGCTAATTTGCGATGATTATGCTAAAAAGTCCTTCCATATTCTAAGAATTCTTGTAGCTAAAACAAGAATTTTTCCAGCTTGCTTAGCAAAGTTAAGAACCAATTTCTTTCTCAATTATCTTCAACAATTTCAGCCATCTTGAAGCCATGGACTAAACATCTTGTCTTCTTCATCCACCATGGGCATTAGAGCACCATTATCACATCTCAACTCCATTCAAAACTTTTCAAACTTGAAAATTAAATTCCAGCTTTTCCTCTATTAAACACTCACCTAGCTAGATGAATAAACCAGGATTTTTTCCTCTCTTGTATAGCCATTTTCGGCCATCTATAAGGCTGAAACACTCCTCCATTTCACAATCAAAACATAGCTAGACTAGCCACCCACCATTGAAGGACAAGAACATTCAAGAAGAAAACATCATTTGCAAATCTTCTACCTCAAACCCCTCCACTTTTTCCTCATTTTGAAATTCAAACTAGCGAACTCTCTCTCTCTCTCTCTCTCTCTCTCTCTCTCTCTCTCTCTCTCTCTCTCTCTCTCTCCTAGGATAACCAAAATTCTCCTCCCTAGCTAGGCCATTCAGCCATCACACACCAAGCACACATAAATCATTTTCTCTCAATTTTCTCTTGAGTTCTCAAGAACACCAAGAACACAAACTAAACTTCTTCAACCTTCAATCACCTCTATTCATCCCAAATTACTTCAAAAACTCTCAAATCAACTAGGATTCAACCTATACTCATCTATAGCACACTCCATAACACTAAAGCAACCAAAGTTGATCTCAACTTCGGATCAAACGTGCTCTTTATGCAAGAACAAGATGAACATCAAGAAGGTAAATTCAACCACCTTGATTCTTCTTCACTTCTTCATCTCTATTTCATCATCATCATCATCTTATTCTCTCTCTCTATCTCTCTCTCTCTCTTGGCTGAACCATTGGTGGCCATTCTTGAACAAACTTCAATCAAGGAAGGACTCTTTAAGCACTCAAGGAACTTTATTGGACAAGACAACATCTTCAACTCCAACGATCATCAAACAAGTATTTTCTTTCATGACCTCATTCTCAAATTTCCAAACTCAAGGCTTATAGATGATGGAATTAATAGATTGATCAAATAATGTTGAGTTGGAGATATATATATATATATATATATATATATATATATATATGTATAGGTGAAGGGAATAAATTTAAGGCAAGAAGATTAAAATGAATATTGGGACTTATAAATTATTTTTGGATTATACTTTAGGACTATTATATGCTAATTAGTATATTATGATTAAAGGCTTTATGTCACTAGTAAGGTTGTTGTGATGAATGATGGATATTATACCACCATTGTTTGATTATGCTCCCATGATGTTTTTTTTTTTACACTGAATGCCTTGATAAAATTATTGTTAGTTAGTATCACATTTGTTGTGATAAATGCCACTACAAGACTATTTTTGGGCAGATCAACATGTTATTTATTAAATACATGTGAGTATGAATATATGTAAATTTTTGTACTAGTAAATTCACTATGGTCATTAAATTTTACCACTACTATTATTATTAGTATTATTAACATTATTATTATCAATACTATTAATATCACTATTTAATTTAATTTATTAATTTTGGTAAATGCCAATATTTTCAAAATTAATAATTACCTAAAATATTACTATTTTTTAGATAAGAAAATAGTAAATTTTTTTGAATTAATAGTAATATTATTTTTGAAATTAATTAATATAAAAAACATTTTATATTCATATTATTATTGGTTAGTCTTACTAAAACTTTTATTTACACTCATATATTATTTATAATAATAAATAATAATTATTAAAATAATTTATTATTTATTATTGAAATTATTTATAATTTATTATTAATATTACATATTATCTGTTAATAAATAGTTAATATTATAATTTATTATTTATTTATTATAACACCTATTCATACTGGCATATCAAATTTATCTTATTCTATAAAATACTTTATCAGCTAATTTTAGAGCCTAAGATATTATTGTTTTAATTGAATATTGTTGTAACTAGTTGAGCTAAGCATGTTAAGTTGGGATTTATTTGTACCTATGCAAATTTGTTGCGTTGTTATACACCAATGGTGACTTATACCCTATATTTAACCCAGGCGGGGTTGGTTGCCTTGAACTAACTTGGAAGGCTATTGTGTCATAGAAAAGTAAGAGATTAGGTAAGTCCTTGCATAAAGTCTTTTGAAGATCAAAATCATTTTGGCAAGTCAAAATGTGTTGTATACATGAAAATGTACTTGGGATGCCATTATAGACAATTTTCTTTTCCTTTTCTGTTCCGTCAAATGATTTCAAGTTGAGCAAGCAATTTTAAGCAAAAAGCTAAACTTTTCCTAAAAACCAAATTTGACAAGAATTTTGTAAATCATAATTGCTATTTGAAAGAAAATACTTTGGTTGATTCTTCTTTTCCCAAAAGGGACAAATACAACGTTGAGTACTCAATATGGGTAGACTACTAGGACCAGTCTTTGAAGGGTTAGGTAAGTCTCTCAGTAGGAGACCTCCTCTGAGGGGTGAGCTCTGCCTAGACAAGATGACAGTTCTTGTTGGTCAGGCCTGTCCGAGCTAGTAGTACAGTTCAGGTGGACTGTTTATTTTTAGAGTAGACAATTGATAAATTTGGGTGTAGAGATGGAGGAGTATCTTACTCGGTGGGCCATACACCCATCTTATATTAGAATGCATAAAGTGTGGCATCCTGATCATTCTCTTATCATAATGCACAAAGTGTGGCATCCTGATCATTCTCTTGTCATGATGCACAAAGTGTGGTATCCTGATAATTCTCTTGTCATGGTGCACAAAGTGTGATGCCATGTCCATTCATGATGCATGGTTTCATAGTCAACTTTGTTTGAGTGGCTATTTATTTACAAGTTGAGCACTTTTACTTTACAAATGCTTGTAATATACCACTTAGTGTTCAAAGACAAATTTCTGGACTTGCAGACTTTTTGTTGTGACTTGTTCAAAACTTACATACACGAAATGTTTCGTTAAACTTTCATGAGAACACATAGGACTTATTAGGAAATATTTCTCACACATTTTTTTATATCCTGTCTTCAGGTTAATCCTGCTTCGAAGATTGATTTAATTATATAGCCATGAGCGTGGAAGGTTTACTTTGATGTATTTATTTGTTAGAGATTTTAATTACCTTCTATTTGTTTTAAGACTTGTACAAGTATTGTTTTGGGATTATAATAGTTAGGTATCTCATGCATATCATATATGGTGCAGCGGAAAAATATAAACAAGATGCCATCTTAGAATCCGCATACGTGTGGAAAACAAGACATAAAGAGTATAAAAGTAACGGTTTTACCTTTCTTTGAGCGTCTGAAAAATAAATTTTTCCCTTCTTGTCTGAGGTACGATCCAGCAATCCTCTTGATCAAACACCACGAGAGTCAAATGTCCAACCACTACAATCATAGTGTGTGATTGTCTTTAATAGAAATCCACACGGAGGATTACTCTCAAGCACCAAGATATTTTTGTGCTAGTAGAAATAACAAGAGGCGGCTAGGGTTTCCAAAGAATAATAAGAGAAAGAAAGAAGAGAAGGGTTTTTGAAGATGTTGTTTTCGTGAATGGCTCCTCGCATCGGTATCGTGTATATGTCTTACATATATCACGAAAAGCCCCTCCATCTAAGGATTCTAAAATAATTAGAATTCCTCAATTGTAATTGGAAACATCAAGTTTTCACAATTATAATTTGGACTATAAATTATAACTAATTATAATTTGGCCACAACAACTTCTCTTTCTCGCATTTAACCCCTCTATGTTATCAAATAATATTTTGAGTATATAATCCTCTATTGTGTATGACCTGTTAGGTTTCCCAATCACTTGGTAGCGAATATGAATTAATCCAAAACGTCTTTGAGATTAATAATTTATAATTAATTAGAATTAATCATATTAATTCAAATCAGGATTGGTTTATTAATTTATCAATTAATAAACCCATATTTCATAGATCATGAGTGGTATCTAGCAACACATCATGACCACTTAAGAGTCTAGGAAGTCAAGTGGCTTGACATGAACCCTTCAATAACAAACTATAGTGCAATTAATTCCTTTCACCATACAATATGTCATTCGATTCGAAGTACAAAATTAGTGCCAACTCCTTCCAGAATATATATTAATTCTGGCCCGAATATAATAGTACTTGTACTAGGAACCCACTACTCTAGATGTGTATCAATTGGAACTGTTTCCAATACACTACGCCTTGGCCAAGGACTTCTTGAGTAGTAATTTCTACAAGTGGCCGTGAGATATTCGCTCCTACTATTAGGAGTGGTGAATCATTTATTGACCCTTTCAACTACTTTTATTTGCCTTACAATGTACCCAATATCTATCCCATAGGCGGCCCTTGATCTGGCTCCAGAGATTGGAATCAAAGCACAATACTCAGTAAATAAAGTACCTTAGAGATATCAAGTCTAAGAATACTTGCACGTTTGCTATATTGAGATTATATCACTGGCACTAAATAGTTATCCATGTGATTATCTCATAGCTAGGTCATCCAATGAACTTGTTCCATTAACAAGCATCCATGTGTTAACTTTGAGTATCTCAATACTCACGGATATGAGAAACACCGCCTGATCAAATTAGGAAGTCTAACACATGCTATTCTTGACGCATTAATGATGTCCTGTCTCATTCATACTATGACTGGAGATTATTTAAGTACTAACACTATACAGTGTAGTAGGAATCTCATATCATGATTTCCTTAACACAGTGTTGTACTAAGAACTTTATCTAATAGTTATATTATAGAAAAGTAAATAAAAGAAACTGTAATATAAATAACGCCTTTTATTAAAATAAAATGTGTCATATACAACGTACAAGTGATTGTCTCTAGGGTATAACACTAACAATAATAAGATTATTATCAAGTTATTTTCTTCTATATTTATGTTACCTAGTTATAAAGATCCTTTGTCCTAAGGACGATGTGACATCCCCGCCTCTTTTGGGGTACGTAGGCAGTGGGGTGTTACAAGTGGTATCAGAGCCTAGGTTTAGGTAGCTATTGACAATATTTGGATTTGTTAAATTAAGCTTTATAATCTCTAGTGCTAATCTATATGTTCTGTTTGTAGGATGGTTAGGATATTCGCATCTGTTACCCGAGATTAGCCTTTTATATGTGGTAGAACACCTGTTCTAGTTCCTATAGTGGACCTATCCTCTTCGGGCAAGGAACCCAAACCTGGGTCAGATTGGTTTGAGTTAGAGAGCAGTGATTGTGAGATGGAGATTGAGGTTTCCAATCTTATTGTGCCAAATGATGGTAAGGAAGAGAAGATAGCAGTTGAGGTTGCTAAACTAGAGTTACCCGAGCAGGAAGGAGGAGTTGAGGATGTGCAGGCAGTAGACCCTCCTATACCAGTGGTTGATTTAGTCGCAGATAGTAAGGTTGATGAGGAAGCTCCTGATCTTGACTTAGGTGGTGAGAGAGAAGAGAAGGTGGGTGATGTTGATGGTGAGGGAGGTGAGGAACTGAGTGATACTAACGATGAGGGAGGAGAAGAGATAGATGATTCTGAGAATGAAATAGAAGGGGGGATGGAGGAGTCTGATGAGGAGGAGGAGGAGGTAGTTGTGCCTCCTCGGAATCCACCAATAGGAGTGTTTGACATTACCCATTTTAGCTTTAATTTTGAGGAGTCTGGTAATGAGGGACCTAGTTAGAATGATAGACTCACACCGGATATGAGAGCACTTCGAGAGTCAGTCTTAGGGTGAAGGATAAGGGAAAAGAGAAGGTAGAGGAAAGTCTTAGGAAGAGTGGAACTAATGGCTGTACACTTAGATTCGGATTGGGAATAGACTATAGGAAGAGAAGAGAAGGATGGTTTGGAGAATCTATTTCCAACTACTCGAGTGACGACTAGAGCAGCGAGAAGACTTAGCGGATTTGTGATGCAATTTGTTGATTAGGGAATCTGTTTATTGAGTTCATGGCCTTATTTACTTTCTTATCTATAAGTGTTTGATTCCCATAAAGGTATCATCTGTGATATCTAATTTATTTATGTTAAATTATGATTTAATTTGAATAAAACTTTTGGGTATTTCACTTCTTTCAAAAAAAAAAAAAAAAGAAAAAGAAAAACAAACTCCCATATATTCAATGAGTGAGCAAAAGTTATATATGTTATATTTGCACTATATGATTACATGTATATGTATGCATTTGTTGACCTGTAAATATGGCGATGATGATGGAAGATGGCACCTAGACGTAAAATTGTAGTAAGAGGCAGAACTAGTTATGTCAAGAAACCTTCAACACCTAAATACGAGCTAACAGAGCATTCACAGGCAGATGTGAGAAAAGAGCACGAAGAAGAACAAAAGATAGAACCTGAAAGATCTTCTAAGGTGATAGTTGACAGGCCCGATTAAGACCCCACCACTGAATTCAGCCAGTTGAACAAATATAGTTACTCGAGAAAATAAGTTAAAGTCATAGGTGATAACCAAGGTGGTTGAGTAGAGAGGACGTGAGATTGGATGTAGCCATGGTGCCAAGTTAATTCTTTATTTCTGCTGAAAGAATATGCTCTTTGATCTTTGTTCTGCATAGCCTATATATATATATATATATATATATATATATATTATGTAGTATGCTATTCGTTTGAGTAGTGGTAAGCTAGACCATAAGAGTCGAATCTATTAACTATGAATAGTTATAGATTTTCTTATTAATTATTTAAGCATTCCTCGTCATGCAAGGAAGTA
Organism: Voacanga thouarsii; assembly: GCA_026120185.1. NCBI lineage: Eukaryota > Viridiplantae > Streptophyta > Magnoliopsida > Gentianales > Apocynaceae > Voacanga > Voacanga thouarsii. Next base: position 1,805,470 of record JANUWF010001915.1, on the reverse strand, counting down.
GGGATCTATAGGTTTGATTTGAGAAATGAAATTTTGGCTGGAGAAGTAAAATTTATCGAGAATCTAACTCGTTTTTCCTTTGAGGATTATGGTAGCATATTAGGTATGGAATGATGGTTGAAGCAAGGAGTTAAATAGGTTATAGAGATAAAAAAAATGCATCTTTGTAGATTAGATGGGTATGTTAAATTTTAGAAGAGGTAAGGTGAAGGAAGTGTAGAGCATAATACTATGAGAGAAGGTTTATAAACTATTATTGAAGGAATACTAAGGATATCTAGCCTGGTGTTGTAGCATGTGGGACCCAGTAGTAATGGTATAAGAAAATGATGGAATTTTAAAGTTATGTATAGACTAGAGAATATTGAATAGTTTGGTCATCAAGGATATATATGGTTGCTCCTATGTTAGACTTGAGATAGGGATAGCATTAAGTGTGAATTTGGGAAGGGGATATACTTGAGATTGTGACTAACATTGGGAATAAGTACAAAGGTCGGGTGGTGATGTCATATGATTGACAAAGGCTCTAATGTTTATGGAGTAGATGCATAAGATTCTAATCTTGCTTTGATAATTTTGTGGTGACTTTTTAGATAATGCTTGATGTATTTTGAATGCCATTGAGGACATGGGACAGTTGAAATTGGAGTTAGAAAGTGGAGGTAGCATAAATTTCCATTAAGTTTAGTGGGTAAAAGATTAGTCGAGCATAGTTCTATTCTAGAATGAGAGGTAATCAGGGGCAGTTTTAAGATAGCCCTAGCCTAGGTAGAGGCTGTTGGAATGTATACCCTCTTAGACTAGGTTTCTGATATATTTTTGACTTGTATTAATAAAAGTATTTTTCTCAGAATTTGTTTGCGAAATTTTCTTTATATTTGTTCATGATTTTATTGGAAAAGACCCATTGTATTTAAATAAATAGTTCATGTGAATGGAGGTCTTTCATAATAAGGTATGAACCATAGGATACATAACAAATAAACTATTGTTCTTAACCAGATGATGAGAATGGGAATCTTGTCATGGCAAAGGTTATTGTGTTATGAATTCCAAATAGCGAATGACTTATCTTTAACCAGTGAGTAGTCTACTCATTTCATAACACAAACGTATTTCAAATACGTAGAACTGGATCTATAGTGATGGTTTCTAAAAGTATTATATGATAGAAATCTAGACTACTATTGTTACATCATGGACTTATACTTTACAGCTTGAGTATAAATTGGTAGTCTGACGAAACTGGAAGTGTATGCTTTGATGTATATAGTTGAGGTTCTTGAAGAGGACTAATATACTCGTATGTTGGGTATATGTGACTAGTTAGTCAAGACAAACTTATACGAGATAGTGTCTACACTATATTACCCTTTGTGATTGTTCAAATGATCTAATTATCTAGGGCCTTGGGGAACATGACTTGGATATTGGCTTTAGGGTAGCTCCCTTGGGTTATCTGGGATGTGATTAGGAGTCGTGTAGTAGAAAAAAAAACAAAAACTCACGACACTACTGAAGAAGAAAAAAAATCAGAGTTTTTTCCTCTGTTCTCTCTCTTGTTTGCACTATTTTCTTTTTTCATCTTCTTGTCTTTGCTAACTAATAGTAAATGATCAAGAAGGACCAGTCTTTACCTAGGTTATTTCACCAACATAGATAGGCAGAGCATTATTATGAGAAGCGAAAAGTTTTGCGTACATGCCAAGAATCATCGTTGAGACAGGTAGCTGCTCCCGTGGTTGGTGCCTCATCTTCTCAGACAAACTAAAGAAGGATATGTAAAGGTATTAATTTTAACCTTCCGTTGCGCCGTGTCCTTGTTGTTTTGGGTCTTGTTTCATGTGTGCATGGTGTCTCTATTTTTCGTTCCTGTAGAGGCTGCATGGGATGTCATCAAGTATTGTATCCAAGTAGGATCCTAAGTTCGCTGCAAGATTTTAGACTAAGTAATTAGAGATAATGGGATCAACTTGGAAGTTTTGTGCTATTGCATATCCTCAAAATTGATAGCCAATCGAAGAGACTTATTCAGATACTAAAGGGAATGGTTAGGGCATGTATGCTGGTCTTTGTTGATAAGTGGATTGAATGTGTGACCGTATGAGAATAGGCGTGCAACAACAATTACCAATCTTCTATTGTTATGGCCCTATATGAAGTGATGCAAAGCCAGACATGTCAAGTACCATTATAGTAGGGATAGATAGAAGATAGGCAGATTGTTAAATCCGGTAAAATTTGTGTTCAAGAGCTGGTAGACAAGGTAAAAGTAACAAGAGACGGACTAAATGCGACTCAGAGATGGTAGAAGAGCTATGCGAATGATATGAGGAGAATGTTGGAACTATAGATTGGACTTACTAGTTATTTTATTGAGATTACAAGACATGTTTCATATATCTCAACTAAAGATGTACGATCTTGACCTAGAGCATGTTTTATTAATGAGCCTTTGCCATTGTAACTTGTCTTGAGTTATGTGGAGAAGCCAGTTAAAAATTTAAACCGGAGTGTCAAGACTCTCATAAATAAATAGATACTAATGGTGAAGGTATAACACCCCATTACTACGTACCCATAAAGGGCGGGGATGTCACCCCGTCCCGAGGACAAGGGATCTTTAAAACGAGGTTCATAATATAAAGTCGAACCAAAGCTGTCAAAACTTAGATAAATAGAGGGGAACTCTTATTACATCAGAATCAAACTTGAGCAAGACTAAACATATGTAGACATCGATTCTAAAAACATAAATAAACATCTGTCTCTCAAACATAAATAAAGTAACAAAAGCTCCAACTACTAGACGTCCCTCTTGCTCAGCAGTATTAGTCTCCTGAAAACATGATATAGAAATAGTATAAGATTAACATCTTAGTAAGTCTTGTGTGTGCACATGGTATTTTGAACAGTTCGTGTATGCCTAGCTGAAAACATTTGCAGAAATATTTGGCAAGTCATAAATGATTTCTCTTTGCAACGAGTGGAGTTTTCTCATTGTCACACTTTGTATAAAATAAACCATCCACTTGAATAAACAGTTATAGCGCCACACTTTAGGTCCCATGGTAAGAGAACGGTCAAGGTACTACACTTTGTGCACCTTGACAAGATCAGATTACCACACTTTGGGCGTTCTGATCAAGGATGGGTGTACGGCCTACCGGTTGAGATACTCCTCCATCTCTACACCAACCAAAACCATCCAGGTGTCCATGCCGGGAAATAATACCTTACCAGGTATAAATGCTAGCTCAGACCGGCCTGACCAATCAATACTCTCACCTTTTCAAGCAGAGTTTACCCTCTGGAGGTGGTCTCCTACCAAAAGACTCACTCAAGCCCTCCAAGACTAGTATTATTAGCCTACCCTTGTTGAGTACTCAACGAACATATCCGTCAATTCTTGATTCACAATGTTTCCATAGCTTGGCTTGGTAAAACGTGATTTTCTTTAAAAAGAGTTTTCTAAAACGTTTAAGAGAAAGACAGTTCTTGATAAAGGCATTAGTTGACAAAATCATTTAGAGAATAAACATTCACATTTACAACCCAAGTAATCATAGTTCAACAATAGTTTCACAAAGCTTTACAACATTTGACTTGCTACCACAAGCATTTAACAAAAGAGTTTATGCAAGGACTTACATGGTACGCTTCAGATAAACAAGATAAAAATCAACTGTTTGCTTCTTTCAAATAACCTCCTGATCTAGAATCACATAATATCATGATCAGGATCTCAATCATCTCAAGCATGCATATAAACTCACTTATTCCCATAAACAAATCATGTACGGTACCTAACCCGAATAAATTACTAACCACATCCCTAATTCCTCATAACATGCTCAACATCATGACTCATCATCTAACTTCAAATAAATCACCCATTCCATAAAATAAATATACCATGAATATATACCCATCAAAGACATGTGCAATATATCAAAAAGGTCTTGACTTAACCATCAAAATTTCACATCCATCATTATCACAACAAAACATAACATCGTTATCCATTGAACATGCTTAACACATACTCATCTCAAGATATACATCTATCTCAACTAAACACATTCATCATGCTATTATACTTCCATAGACATGATCAATCACATTAAACCTCAATTACGTCACCAAGGATAAGAACTCTTTTACCTTACAACAATCGGATTAACAAGATCAAGATGCCCCTATGATGTTCACCACGAGTTCACTTGAGAAGAAAGGAAAGCTGCCTTCTTTAATTCCTCTTGATCGAGAGTTAAGAAAGAAAGATGAAATCAGTCCCTCTATGGCACGGTTCAAGGGAAGAAGAAGAGGAGAATCAATAGAAGGAAAGGAATCAAGAGGTTGAGAGGACTTTCGCTTACCTTAGGGAGCGTTTTGTTTTGTTTTTTTTCGAAAATTGCAGAGGAGAGTTTGCTGGAAATTTTTGTGCAGCAAGGATGGAATAGACGGCTGTTTTGGTTTAGGGTTAGGAGGGTTTGATTTAGGGTTTAGAAGATGATGCTATAAAGGACTCCTAATGGTTCTAAACCTCTTTGGGCAGTAATGGCGGAAAATAGGCAGCTTGCTGTACCTTTTGTTGGCCGAAATTGAGAGTGGTTGCGGGAAGAAAAGTAGTCTGAAATTGCACTCTCAAGCTGGCCGGAAACAGTGCACAAAGAGAGGTTGCATGTGTGTTCAGTTTTTGACCAAGACAAGAAGGAGTTTGTGCGGGCTTGACAACCAAAATTCTATGTAAGGTGGATGTGTTTGTGCTGTGCGAAAACTATAAGCAAAAGAGAGAAATTTTGGACTATTTTGGTTGCTGTTCTGATGCAAATCAGAGAGGGAAAAGTGGGAGTTTTAGGAGTTGTAATTTGGCTAAATCAATGAAGAGTTTTGGTATGTTTTGTAGTGTGGATTTTCATGTAGTATTTGTGTGTGTAATGCTGGCCGAAATCCTAGAAAGAGAGGGAACAAAAATCTGGTTTGTTTAGCTAAAATAAATCTGAATTGGTGAGAGGTGTTTTAGGTGATTTAAGTTAGTTTTAGAAGAGTTTGGGTACACCTAGGAGTGCAACATTTTGTGTGGCATATGTATGCACAAGGCTGACCGAAAATCTGCAGGAAAAGAGGAACAAAACCTGATTTGTTTGAAAATAGGATAAAATCTAATTTGCTAGAGGATTTAGGATAAACTTCCCTAGCTTGGAAGAATTTGAGTTGAGCTAGGATTGCTCCCAAAGATGGTGGCAACAAGGCTAGAAATTTTTCAGATTTTTAGCTAGGGTTTTATTCTCAAAATCAACAAAATATTTAGCTAGGAAAAATAAAATAGATTTAATTCAAACTAACTAAATTCCCATCAAGGCTTTAAACATAAAATTTGATTGATTAAATAAAAGCTGGAATTTAATTGCTCTTAGCTAAGACTTTCGAAAGTTAAAAGAATAGAAGCTAGAATAAAATTAGT